>BHFT01043593.1:0-33989 GCA_004320025.1 Laticauda laticaudata | reverse complement strand
GGAACCCTGCTTTGTGTTTGGAGTATGCTTTGGCCCAGATCGCTGGTAACGGTAAGCAAGGAAAGCACTGGAGGATCTAGTGTGGGGAGTCGGCCAACGGAAATAGATAGAAATACAATGAGATTCAATTTTGCCAAATTTTGATAGGTCCATTAAGGACACCCTCTTAAGCAACCTGATCTTGTTATACCAATTTTTGAAATACTCTTTATCTTGGTGACAGATAAACCTGCCTTCCACATATCTATGACCGCCCCTAAATGGATTATCCGAGTTGATGATGTTAAATTGACTCTTCTTCCAATTTATTAAGAAGCCATGCTCTTGTCGGATAGTAATGTGTTTCTGAGTGTCTATGACTGCCTGATGGGCAGAAAGAGAGAAAATCAAAATATCGTCAGATAAACACTGGCAGGCGTACAGGGAATGTTCCTGAGGTGGCAGCTAGTTCTGTGAGGACTGGTGGAAGGTCCGGGGGCAGAGAGGCTAATCCAAACTGGAAGGGCCACATATTCAAAATGGTGGTTATTGTAGCAAGAATCTTCAGAAACTTATAATGGGAGGGCGAATAGCAATGTGCAGGTACATCCCTCTGTAAAAATATGGACGTAGAGCACGTCCGCCTTGCCTGATGCCCCAGTAAATGTTTGATTGGAGTAATGCATTTTAATTGTGATATACTAAGAAACGGTTGAAGACGTTTTTCAAATCTAATATCGTTCCCACCCCCCCCCCAAATTTTTTTGGCACAACGAAAGATGTGAAAAAAAACCTTGCTTGTTGAATTGGTCGCTACTGGTTGGATGGCTCGTATATCCAGTAGAATGTTGGATGGCAGTCCATGAGATTATGCTTGACCAGAAGAGCGGTATGAACATGAAAGGAATCTGGGGGAGTGGATTAAACTCCAGCCTGAGGCCGAAATCTACCGTATCTCTGACGCCAGGCATAAGAGGTAGAAGAGTCCCATTGGTCAGCGAATAACTTAAGGCGGTCGCCAATTGGAATTGAGTCCGGGAGTTATCTTGGTTGCCGAAGGGCCTGTTCCTGCTCCTGAAAGGATCTTTTGGATTGCGCGTACACCCCTTCTATTTTGTCCACTGAGTCGGACCCTATTGGTTGTCCTTCTAACTGCCTGGGGGTCTCTGGTATCTGGAAAGAGAAAGGATCCCTGATAGAAAGATGAAAGATCCTCTGAAAGGGACTGAGCTTCTGGATCTGACTTCCAAAAAGGGAAGGGAGAATTTTCTTTTGTTGCGTGTCTTTCAAATTAGTAAGCAGATCCAGGGGAGGGACAAAAAATCTAATCTCCCACAATGAGTATGAGGCCAGCTTGGATATGTGTTTGAAGTCGGCTTGCCAGTTGCCTTAAATAGCAAAGTAAGCGCCTGTGACATGTGAGGTAATGGTTCTTGCTGAAACTTGACTGCGTGCTCGACTAGCCATCAGCGAAATTCAGAGTACGGTACGTTTGGCGATATCGCCTTAGGTGTGCCTATGTTAAAAGGAACGTGTTGTTTCAAAAGACGAAGCCGATCTAAAGAGACGACCACTCGGTAAGAAGGAGGCGGCCACGTGCTGATCTGGATGCCCATATACCTGTCAGACTGATGAGCTCTGGTAGGGCTGCTCAACCGTTTCCTCCGCTTTAAGGCCTCAGCGCCTCACTGGAATAGAGGGGGACGCTAAAGCCAACTATAAGGCTCGTCTACCTCGGGGGTACTCAGTAACTTGCAAAAATCGGGTCCAAGTTGAAATATTTCCTATATGTCCAGCAGTTGGGAAGGTGTATACCACTGCAGAAGTTCCACTTGCTTTCTGCACCAGCAGTTCCGAAAATATGTGGTGGAAACTGGAATTACCTCTGCTTCAACTACCTCGTTGGTTGAAGATGAAGTGTCCTCTGGTTCCCTAATGTCCAGGTGGTGGTGGCCAATGGTTTTTGGCTTTGTTTAGGCCTGCAATGTTCTTGTTTGCCTTAAACAGAGGTTTGAAAAGCTGTGACTGGAATAGGGGTAGACCCGTCAGTGCATAAATACCGAGGAGGCGTGATGGGGCACAGGAGAGGAAGACACGGTTGCTCGGCGGCTCAGGTAGGTCGGCGAGACAGTTGTCCGGCGCTATTCTAGAGGTGCTGGCTCTGCGTGACAGAGGGGCTGGTAGCTATCAGCATTGATTCCCATTCAGACTTGGCCATTTGAATTATTGATTCTTAGCTTGTGATCGTTCCCTCTGCGCGTGGCCTGGGCGCTGTGGAGGGGGTCTCCTTCCCTGTAAATGTACCTGGGTCTGTGTGTTGCTGCTGACCTGGTCGAGTGACTCAGCGGTGGGAACTTCATGGTTCTGTAGTCACCAGGGTAGGCTCTGGACACGTTAACGACATGTTGAGCACTGCTGGCAATCCCTTGCGAATAGCCAGCTCCATCCGGCTTTCATATCCTTTCCTGGGACCCTCCTAATGACTGTCTCTGCGCGAGGACCAGCGACTTCGGGAGTGAATGTGGCTTCTCAGGAGCGCCGTCTCGGTCAGTGTTCAGACACTTGGACCTGTTGTCTCTTCTTGGAGTCAACTGTGCCTGGATGGAAGGGAGGATTAGAAGGAGGAGGAGAGTGTAAGAACCTTTGATGACGGAAGAAGGGGCACTGTGATACGTGTGGACTCTCGAAGTAGCTGGTCTATTTGCTTTTGTAGGCCTTTATGGCGCCTAGGCATCCCTTTCTGAGGGCTGTTAAGAAATTTCCATCTGTGCTTAGATTTGGCTTTTGCCTTCAAGCAAGGGGCCTGAGAGTGCTAGAACCATTCTGCCATTTTGATTAAATTGTAGATAATAACAGTGATTGAATATAAATTGGGTGGCAGGTGGTTGGCGTGCCCAGTGGTCCTATCTGAATCAAATATGGTTGCCCTGATAAAGTTCGTTAATTGCGAGACCCCTCCTTTACAGTGTATTTTTATTTTTTTAATTTTTTTTTTAGCTGGGTTGTCTCTATATTATATGAGTTTTTGTATCTCAGTAATAATATTTTATTGTAAATTAAAATATATAGCTGTCAATGATAGTTTATGTTACGTCATGAGTGGATTATTGTATAATGCAGCAATGCTGGAATCATTTTAAATTATTGCTATATATTGCTTTGGTAACTGCTCTTATGAGTAGTGCGATATTAGTAGTGAGTGGGAGTAGGTATATATATATATATGTTATGTATGTATGTATGTATGTATGATATGTTATACATACACAAACAGAAGAAACTCGAACACAATAATCAAACTCCCAAGTCCAAAACTCCCAGCCAATGACGTGGGAATACCCGAAGGAAGCTTGAACATATATTTATATATGTTTTTTTAAGCTCTTGCGGGTATTACATTTGTGCTGCTCAGCTTCCTTGGGTTTTATCCCACGTCATTGGAGTGCTGTTAAAGTTGTAGCATACGTTTCAGCAGAATCTCATCTGCCATCATCGGCTTTCTGTATGGATCTGCTGAAACGTTGCTAACATACTTTACAAACTATCATGACGTGGGATAATACCGAAGGAAGCTAAACAGCACACTGTTAAGTACCCGCGAAAGCTTGAAAAACAATATATAATAAATATATATATATTATATGTTTTAAGCTCTCGGCGGGTACTACATTTGTGCTGTTTAGCTTCCTTTGGGTATTATCCACGTCATTGCAGTTCTCTTAAAGTTGTAAGCTTGCTCATGTAGTTCTGTTAAACGTTTAGCAAGTTTCACAGAATCTCATGCTGGCATCATGCAGCTTCTGTAATGGAAGTGTGTCTCACAGTTTCCTCTGTTTGCAATTTGAGGCTGGTCTATTCTGATTGGGCTATTAACGCCCTGGGTCTGGTGTTCCATTGGACTTTGAGAGTTTTTTTGATTGATTGGTGTTTCTGGTTTTCTTTCTGTCTGTGTTTGTGGCTTGTGATTGGAGCCTGGCAGCACTCTGTTTCGGTGTTTGGAGGGCTTTCCAATGCAGCTTAGGGCTTTCGTGGTGAAAAGGATGGCTGCTTTCATGAAACTTCAAACCCCCCATCAGGCACCAGTGATAACCAGAGCCTTGCTGGATGAAAGAGCAGCCGTGCCTTTCACAGAATCCAAGCAGCATTGAAAGCCTCCAACCACCAAGAACAGACGTGCTGGCCAGCCACTCAAGAGCACAAAACAGACAGAAGAACCAAACACCAATCAATCAAAACTTCCAAGTCCAGAACACAGACCCAGGTTATAGCCAATCAAGAAGAGACCAGCCTCAAATTTGAAACAGAGGAAGTGAGACACACTTCCATTCAGAAGCCTGATGATGCAGATGAGATTTCTGCTGAAACGTTGGCTACACTTTAACAGAACTACAATGAGCTACCACTTTAACAGAACTACAATGACGTGGGATAATACCCGAAGGAAGCTAAACACACAATATATATATATATATATATTATATGATAATTATATATTATATTAATATTATATATATATAGTATATATAGTATATATTTATATATATATATATATATACTATGATATATATATATATTATAGCTAAGGCCCAGGTGAATTGGTAACGGCCTTCAGCAGCTTCCATGTGCACAGGTGGACACTGGCCTAGGTGCTTGCTGGATGTTGCATGAAAGTAAGGTGCTGTGAGGGTTAGCCAATGATTTTAAAGCAAAGTAATTATCCTCAAGTGCAGGTAGCGCAAAACGAGGGTAAAATGCTCGCAGAATCTTGGAGGGGACCCTGGCTGCTTCAAGCAGAAATACCTCCCACAGCTCAGGGAAAGCAACAAGTGCGCAGCCGAGGTGGACTCAATGGCCTCCAGCAGTTAAGTTTTTTGTTCCGCACGGTGGGCGCCGCGTTCTCAGACTGGCAGCTTCCGCTTCAAACGAAGCCAGATGCCTCTCAAAATCATACGGAATGGCGCAGAAAGAGGAAATTAACACTAATTTACTTCCCGTCACTGAAGGATGGACAGTGTTGGAGAGGGAGTAAGGTGATACGATCAGGGTTTTTTTTGTTTTTTTTTAAACGAAAGATCAAGCGCTAGCAACAGAAACGGTTTAGCCAGAGGCGGCACCAAACTGGGCATAGGTAATTGAATTGCCTGTGGGAGGGTGCAAGCAGCACCAGAAACTCCTTTTCGCCTTTTGGGCAACAAACCAGCGCTTCCCCTAACAGAAACTGTCAGAAGAACTAATTGAAAGACTGGAATAAGAAGCTAAACACAAAACTGAATTACAATCAAACCTGCTGTTCACGAACTAAGATTCCTGTTTCAGTCAAGGAAGCATCGAAAGCACTGCCTGTCTCCCACGAGGCTGAGCAAAAACTGGGGAACGCTGAGGAGGAGTCATGTGGAGGAGGAGCGTTCCACAAATTAAGCATAGCCTGTGAATGCGGAGACTGAAGCACCTCCCACTACTACTGAATGCTCTGAACAGCTCATAGGAGAAATACTAGTTTAAGCAGTGTAAGGGTTCTTTACTTTCCAAAGGCAACTTCCGCCTTTTTCCAAAAATTCTCACACTAGTTGGGATGTTGTCTTATTTCACTGTAGTTGTTCCTTTCTTATTTCCTGAGTTGCTTCCAAGCTCAGGCAAAGCTCTAAGATCCATGCAGGATTCTCACCAGGATATGCTGCTCACCCTAGTTTATGGTCATGGCAGTTGACTGAAAGTCCTCTTACCTGCTTATAATAGCTATCAATCTCTAGACATAGCCTCTGGGTCCCTAGTTTGCTTATCACCTTTCCTATACCCCAAACTATACCTTGGTGTTAGCATTTGCTTTGTAAGCTAAGGGCTTAGGTGAGGTGAAGCTGCTTCTGGACTACTACACTTCCTTGAAAAACCTAGGTGCGACTCATCACAGTTGCATCACCATCTTGGATGCTTATGAATAAATGTATGAATGTGTAAGGGAAGTGGAGCTGGGGTGTATTTCTGCCAAAATGCATTTCTGCCGAAATGCGGCTGCTTTTCCAAAATGTGGACAACAATCCCACCTTTACTCCCTCGCAAGCATGTCTTTAAGTCAAAGATAGTTCAGTTCCTAGGACAACACTAAAAACAAAAATCTCCCAAGCCCTGTTTTGTAACAATGTGCTATCTGTAGCAACACAAGTTTGACTTTTATGAATGTGCATATTTAACGCAACATCAAAACAATAATAAATAAGGAACTGAATCTCTGTTCCCTGATTGCTAAACATAATGCAAACATTTTTTAGAGTTGGAGATTTGGAATTAGGATATAATAACTAAGATAAAATGTATCTTTTTTATCCATGTGACTACTGGATCATTGCCGTTTATTTTAGCACTAAATTAACTGCTCAAAATAAGCCAAACCAATGCAACAAATTAATGTTCGCCATCTCTTTAATATATTGGACTACACTCAATTTTGTTCTTTTTTTCGGTGGACATGATGACTGGAATAGTAACACCTAATAAATTATGCATATATAATTGTAATGAAGTGTTCTATTCTAAATCTGTAATAACAGAAAATCCAATTCTACATTTCTCAAAAACATACATTATTATAATCATAATTTATAAACTTTGGAGCTACATTTCAGAGTAATAGGGTGAAATGCATTGTGCAAGATCTAATAGAAATCTGATAGATGGTAAGTAGCGTCTCAGCTCTTCCAAGATTGTCCCATTTATGGTTGGTATTTTCATGAACAAATTATATTAGGTAATAATAGATAACATTATCAGAGTTGGAAGGGACTTTGTAGGTCATCTAGTCCTACCCCCTGCCCAAGCGGGAGACCCCCACACCATTTCTGACAAATGGCAGTCCAATCTCTACTTGAAACTCCCAAGTGATGTCACTCCCATAACTTCCAAAGGCAACTTCCATTGGTTGATTGTCCTCAATGTCAGAAAGTTTCTCCTTATTTCCAGGTTAAATCTCTCCTTGTTCAGTTTCCTTCCATTATTCCTTTCGCCTACACGCTTTAGAAAATAGCTTTGACCCCTTCCTCCTCCTTCCCCTGTGGCAGCCCCTCAAAATATTTGAAGACTTGTGATCAGGAAGACTGCTAATCTCCCCTTGCGTCTTTTTTACCAGACTAGCCAAGCCAAGTTTCTTTCAACTGTTCGTTGTTTGTTTTAGCTTCCAGTCCCCTAATCATCCTGGTGGCTCTTTTGCGCTACTTTTTTTTTTTCAGAGCCTCAACATCTTTTTTATAATTGCTGACCAAAAACTGGAAATTCAGGTACTGCGAGGTGTGCGTCTTACTAAGGCTTTATAGAGTGGTATTAGTACTTCCCTTTGTCTTGATTTGTATCCCTCTGCTTCATTACAATATTAGCGATTGCATTAGCTTTTTTTTGCTGCTGCTGCACATTGCTGCGCTTTCATATCTTAGCTGCGTTTTCCAAAAGACTCGAAGACTCTCTCTCAGTTACTGCTATGAAGCCCCCCCCCCATGCGTTTCACCCAGTCTGTATGTGTACTTTTTGGTTTTTCTTGCCTAAGTGTAGGACTTTACTTTTCTCTACATTGGAATTTCATTTTGTTTAGATAGGGCCCAGTTGTTTCTAGGCTGTCAAGATCCATCTGGCTCTTGAGCCTGTCTTCATTGAGTCGTTAGCTATTCTTGCCAGCTTTAAGTATCATCTGCCAGACTTTGGTTAAGTTTCAAGTTCCCCTTCTATTCCCTCATCTAAGTCATTAATGAAGATATTGAAGAGTCCTGGGCCTAAGATGGAAGCTTGTGGCACCCCACTGCTTATTTCCCTCCATGTAGACTTAGACCCATTAGGGACTACTCGTTGAGTATGGTTTGCCAGCCAGTTGCGAATCCATCTAGTGGTGGTGCTATCTGTTCCACTTTTTTCTAGCTAAGAAGCAGGTTGTGGTCTACTTTGTCGAATGCCTTGCTGAAATCTAAAAAAATTATCTCCACAGTATTTTGCTGGACCATAAGAGTGTTTCTAATAAATTATTTGGGTGAAGGATCAGCTTGGCAACATGAATTTTTGCTCAAATGAAAATGGATAGATCAAAAGTGTGAACTTAGAAAATGGCAGCAATTGTCTAACTTTAACACTAAGCAGAATCATACTTGGAAGACAGGTCACTATGAAAGTTCAGGCCTATAGACTAGAATGGAAAATCAAAAGCTAACACAAAACCAGAAGAAAGCAATGATAAATCACTTCCGTATTGTTGCCAAGAGGCTTCTTGGATGTGTTGACAAAACCACAAGGAGTTGACTGACTTTGCACAACCTTGAGAAATTTGAGATTTTGTACACTATTATGGGGCTCTTTAATAATCAAAGAGAAAATAATCAACAGAAAACCATATTATAGTTACTGCAGTACCTTTTTTCTAAACTACGTGTTCTTCCCTCATCTTTTAAATATTTCTCCTTGTTCTCTCCTCTACGGAGTAATGGGTAAATAACAGAAGGTGATTAGGTTATTAATGATGATCTACAGGGCAGTATTTTTCAACCTCAACCACTTTTAAAATGTGCAGATTTTACCTCTCAGAATTCTTGGCCAGCATTTCCAATTCTGCCCAGAGCAATGGAGCTCCAATAATCAGTAAAACCCATCTCTTAGCAGGCATCCCAAATCATGATCTGTAGCATCATTTCACATTTACTGCCATATTTATATGTCTTCAAAGAATCCTAACAGCAAGCTCTTCACTTGGGAAATAAGATTAATTCCATCCATTCAGACCTCTCAGCATAGGATCAACTTAACTACAGTGCCAAACAAAAACTAGATAGTAGTGGCACATCATTTCAAACATTTATTTCATCTAATTTTATCCTAAAAAATAAAGAGACATTTGCTATAAACATGATCAAATTCATTTATTTTCAATTAATATAGTTCATGTCAGCAGCTTGCAGATTTTATGCACTGATGCAAATCATCGCACTCATTTAAAATACTTAAATTATGGTAATAACATTCACATGGTGTATTTTTATTACCTTGCCAAAAACCCTGAAACCCAGAGCCAATACAATTACTTATTCACATTTGTCCTATTTTGTTTTATTTAAACAAGTACCCAAAAGACTTAGAAACATAAGACCTTTTAATAGTGTAACTTAGTGACCTATTAATAATCATAGTATGACTTAAAGTCTTATTAATATCTTAATACAGGTGGTCCTTTACTTAGACCAGTTGGTTAGTGACTATTCAAAGATGGATCTACAAAAGGAGACTTACAACCTGGATCTGAAGTTCTGACAGTTGCCCCAACCTTGCTGTTGTATGACCTCACATTTGAGCACTTGATAACACTGGTGCATTTACAGCTGCTTGCAGCATCCTGCAGTCATTTGACTAGATTTTATGAGTGTTTTGCCCAAAACTGGTATTTCTGGCTATAATGCCATAATGAACAATGGATTTGCTTAACCAACTTGGCATTTGCTTACCATCTATGGTGTTTGCTTAATGACTGCAGCAGAAAAGACCGTAAAATAAGGATGATCCTGTGACTGACCCATTTTACAACCATCACAACTTACAACGATAGGCTCCATTATGGTTGTAACTCAAGGACCACCTGTAGTCTAGATTTTGATTTTTCAGAATTTATCTGTTTGTCAACCTGATCCACAGAAGCAAGAATTCATGATTAATGCAAAAAGAGCATAGCTTTGATGTTCATCACATCCCAGCACCAATCAATGAAAACACGACAAAATGTCTTCTAACTGTAGCCATGGCCATCCACCCTCTTGAAACATATATTCTTCAGTTAGAGATGATATATTTTCATCCAGTTACTTTATTGAACAATCTTTAACTGAAATATATGAAATATATGCTAAATGCTATAATCAAATGTAATCAAAATATAACCGGGCAGTAAACCCGAGATAGCAAAACGTGGAAAAATGGAAGACTCTCCTGAGGTAGCAAATATAAAAACACAAAAAACACACAACCTATATAAAAAGCAACATTGGAATGCGGAAGGCTTGTTCAAAATCAGTGATTTATATTTTTATCTACTACAGCAATGTAGTTTAAAGGTCACTCTGTGGCTATATTCCTTAAAGTTAGAGGGCTAATGAATTACACCTTAAGGAGTAATAAAGCTAAATTCAGTTTGTTCATCTATTCAACAAGTAATTGGTGCCATTAAGTTTGAAAATCTATTATGGGGGAGTAAAGTGTTAAGTATTCCTCATTCATTGAACTGCATGCAGAAACCCAGAAAGTTGAACCAAAAACAAAAACATAATTTGCTGCATGGTTCCTAATTCACAAGGAAGTGGAGACAGTGACTTGGGTTTCTGGATATACATGTGCATATAGACTGTCCTCAACTCCATTGTAAAGTAGGTGTTGAAAATATTTGTCTGAATTTTACCTATTTGCTTTTTTACAGTGTGCAGTTTTACTAATTCCCTAAAGCTCAGAGGTAATATTTTCATGATTAAGTCACAGAGGTTCCCGATAAATGAACAATCTGCTTAAGTGAAACGCATCTTCAAAATAAAAGCAACTCGCTTCCCAATGAAAGAATCAAAATATCCCTGCATAAATAAAAATTAGAATCGTAGAATAACAGAGTTGGAAGGGACCTTGGAGGTCATCTAGACCAATCCCCTGCTCGAGCAGGAGAGTCTATTCTTAAAATTAAAATCTTAAAATTAAAAGCTCTGAAGTACTAGTAGTTCATTTTCAGACAAAAATACATCCAGCATCTGGTTTTATATTTTTGTCTTCACAAATAGATTTCATTTGGATGTTCACCAGCCAGTATGCATAAAAATATAATAACATTTTCTGCTCAACAAAGAAGATAAAACTTCAACCTACTAAGTTACCCAGCATATGATATGAAGTGGGTGCCCGGATAATTGTCACAAATGATAAAATAAAGGTGGCTCAGGTGAGACAGGAAAACATCCAAATGGTCTGTTCAGACTTAATAGCACTTCTACAGCACCTTGCTACTCTTTCCACTCCTGAGACTTCGCAAACTCTGTGTGGAAAACTTTGGCAAGGCAGTTACGAAGATCATGTCACACAGAGCTCAGATGCCCAAAGTGGAGGCTTGCTGCTATATGGAATTCTTTCCTGGGTTCCTGAGCTGCAGGTAGCAACAGCAGAAGCAGCTGCCATCACACTTTCTTCCTCCTTCCTCTCCTCGGAGACTTCCAGGAAGCCTTCTGAATCTTCATATGGCCTTTGTAGGAGTTTCAAGACTCTTCTCACCTGTAGAGAAAGGAAAGGAAAACAAGACACCAGCACAGGAATGTTCTTAATAGTGTCCTTTGGATCTAGAGTCCCCACCCCACTCCTGCCCATCTCACAAGAATTTGACTGGTTTTATTCCTTTTTGTGGAAAATCTACAATGATTTTTCTTGACCCTGAACTTGGGTGATGGGGATTAGTGGTTGTTCAATGTTATTGTTGCTTGGTTTTAACCACTGATATATCAACCCAGAATTCCTGCAGTGAGGTGTGCGGGCAAAGAAAATAACCTATAAATATGGGAAAAACTGCTTACCTCTAGAAAGTCGCCATTTTCTGCTGCTTCAATAGCCTTTTGAGCAATGTAGTTCCTCAATATATATTTTGGATTGCTGGCATTCATAATTTTCAGACGCTCATCATTCCACGTGTCAGTATTGCTAATGTATTCCATTTCCTTTTCTAGCCTAACTCTGAAAACAGAATAAAAGCGAGGGCCTGGATCAACACAGTTTCTTAAATATCTGAAATGTTTCATTTAAAAGTGACTGATAAATAAAAGACAGGAATTTGAATATGTTTTAAAAGTATGTAATTCAGGATAAATCTCATAGTAAATATATAATAGTAACAAAAGAAAAACTAAAAGTTATGTAATAGCATTAGACACAAACATTAATCTGTGTTTCACGGAGCAATGATTGAATTGTTATCAGCTGATTTATAAATATAGCTCAACAAAAGGAAAAAAGGCACAAAAGCAAAAAGGATGTAAATAACCTCACCTGTAATTCTGCAGCCAATTTGTCCAGGTTTTTTTATTTCTATTGACTAAATCAGAAGCTGTTAATTGCTGCAGCTTAGAGAACTGTTCTATTCGTTCCAATTCCTTATTGATATTAGACTTTGTTCCAAATAAGGCAAAGAGTTGTGGGTTAGACTGTGCTAACATCAGCATCATGGAAAGTTGTCTAGGAAAAAACACTTAATTTCATATAATAAACTGTTATTAGGCATTATACTTGTCAAGAGTTCTTTCTTATCCTTTGCTTTGCTTGCTGTCCTTCCTTGTACTGATTATTCTATTCCCTTCTCTCCTTGAACTACATGTATATTCCAGCCAGAAATTGGGGTGGGGTGAAATTTACAGGCTGCCCAGTTCCCAATTACTCCAGGTAACTTACACTTAAAAAAGTGAAGAACAATTACAATTAAGGGAAAAAATGGCCATATACAGGTAAAACTCAAAAAATTAGAATATCGTGCAAAAGTTCATTTACTTTAGTAATGCACCTTAAAAGGTGAAACTAATATATGAGATAGACTCATTACATGCAAAGCAAGATAGCTCAAGCCATGTTTTGCCATAATTGAGATGATGGCTTACAGCTCATGAAAACCCCCAATCCACAATCTCAGAAAATCAGAATATTACATGCAATCAATAAAACAAAGGAATTGTAACATGAGACAATATCGGAGTCCTCTGAAAAGTATAAGCATATGCAGAAGTGTAACTCAGTATTGGTTTTGGCCCCTTTTTGGCAGCAATTACTGTGCCGTCAAATGCAGTGTGGACAGGTGGTAGAGCATATCACGCCTGTGGCACTGCTGAGTGTTAGTTAAGGAAGACCTCAGGATGCGCTTCCATAGCAGCCTTTCAGCTCTTCTGCACTGTTTTGGTCTCACGTCTCCATCTTTCTCTTGGCATTGCCCCATATTCTCTACGGTTCAGGTTTCAGGCAAGTTTGCTGGCCAATTCTAAGCACAGTAAATCCCACGTCATTGGTAAGACCAGGGTTTCTGGGGGTGCCTTTTGGCAGTGTGGGCAGGTGCCAAGTCCTTGCTGGAAAATGAAGCTACAGTCATCCCAATTCAGCGTTGTTGCGAAGGAAGGCATAGGAGGTGCTCCAAAATCTCACTGGTGAGACAGGCTTGCGTTGATCCCTGGACCACTCTAATATGATCACCGTAGGAGCCGGCTAACAGCCAGGCAGATAGACATGGCTCCCCCAAATACAACAGAAACCTTTGTGGAAATAACTCACTTAATCTCTGGATTTGCCAAGCATAATAAGACAAATGGGTGCGTTCCAATTTGTTCCTGGGAATCTTTTTCGATTTCAGTAGACTCTGTGTGGACTGTTATTATGGTTCTCCCAAATGAGATGCAAGTTGTGACCCCTTCATCAGAAAAGAGGACTTTTGAAGCCACTGAGCACAGAAGCCAGGTCTCGTTTTGCCTTTTAGCCAGGAAAGTACGCTCTCTGCTCTGGATAGGGTTGTATTGTTAGTTCAGGCTCAGGAGCAGCTTGACAAGCAGGGATTAATCAACGAACAATTATATAGGAAGGACCACATTGTCGGATCAGACGATCTGTGTCTGTGTTGTGGTGGGTTCTTGATCACCTGCCCTGACTCCAGCCCTCAGTTTTCACATTCGCCTTGTGTGAAGTTCCGCGCAAACCACTCTATGAATTTACGGCCTTGTTCTCTGACAATCCTACTGTCCATGCTGTGGCGATACAATTCACCTTCTAGTCTGTTTGTGCACTCTTTTTTTCTTACCAGCTTTTTCTCCCTTCACATTAGATAATCTATATTTTATCTGTGAATGAGGTGCTTTGATGCAGGGCATTTGGGAACAAGTCCAAGTTTCTTTGCAATTCTTTTATGAGGCTTTCCCTCGCTTAAATGGAAGGGGGTCTGATGGTTTTCTTGCAACAAACTGTCAGGTCCAGCAGTCTTTCCCATGATGTTTGTGTGTATTTTCACTAACTAGAGACCAGACTGAGAAGACCATCCTTAAACCGAGGCTCAGGCAACCTTTGCAGCAGTGTTAGATGGCTTCATTAGCTGAACTTAGAGTGGGAATTCTTTGCAGCCTTAGAATATCGCAACCTTTTCACAAATTATTCTAATTTTCTTTCTGAGATTGTGGATTTGGGGTTTTCATGAGGCTGTACAGCCATAATCATCTCAATTACTGACAGCATCAAATGGGCTTGAAACTATCATTGCTTTGTATGTAATTGAGTCGATCTCAATATTATTAGGGTTCACCTTTTAAGTTGCATTACTGAACTAAATGAACTTTTGCACGATATTCTAATTTTTAGAATAAACCTGTAATAATTTTTTATAAACCTGTATAGCCAGAAAAAGCATGCTGAACAAATCAAAAAGGTCAGAACCATCAGCTTTCAACAACTTCCAAAATACCACTGGAGGGGAGCTGTGGAAAGAGAATGTTCTGAAAGGCATCTCTGAATTAGTTATCTAATTCATCTTTTTACTTTCCCTTTTCTATTGGTCTTTAACTTTCAGCAATTTCTTAATCCAGACATGTGTAACAAAAATGGAGACCTAGTGTCAGAGCTGTTCCACCACTTCCTTGCACATCTTATGAAAGGACATGTTTCATTATAAATTTGTAATCTTACAATATTTTAAAATTTGTAATGTTATAAATGTGTAATTTTTAGGTCCAAGAATCCTTGGGGTTAAATATACCATTTAACCAAGATTAATTTTACTAATTAAATTGCCATTTAATTAAATAAGTTGAGCCTTATTTTTATAAGATGGGTGGTTAGAAGGCAAACCACAGTATCTGCTCATTTCACCTCATAATTGCTTCCAGCAGCTAATAGCTTAACATCTCCTGTGTAATTTCAATATAGAAGAAAATGTTATTTCAGCCCCTTGGCCAAAGGTATAAGAACATTGTAACAGCAATGTTGAACTTTAGCAGTCAATCTACATATTTAACTATTTCATAACTATATTTTAATATATACAATTTAATTTGTCATCAATTAAATTATTCTCTCTCACAAAAACTGACACAGCATCGTTGCTCTCACAGCACAGTCTTATGGCTCAATATACCTGGGATCCATCTGAGGCTTATAGGCAACTTTCAATTCCTCCAATGACGCACACTGTTTTGAGATCTGATCCAGAAACTCTTCTAGGTTTAAAGGATCAAAATCCACAGGACATGAGTTCAACAAGCGGAAAGTATTTGTAAAATCTGCACCTACAGAGCAGATTAAACAAGAATGTTAATTTCAGCCATATAAGAAAATCTCCTCTTTTTCTTTCAACTTTGTATAACTGAGTTCCAAGTATTTTTACAATTGTAATATTTTAATATATCATAATTATCCAAATGTTCAAATTTTCTTTTTTTAGTATTCTTAAAATGATTCATACTCACCTGTGATGTGCATAGTCTCCAAGAGTTCCAAGACCAGCTTATTATCTTCATCTATCTGAAGCTGAATTAAACCTAGTTTCCTTCTCATGATTTGCAAATAATGCTTTTCAAATTCCACATCGTATTCCTCCTCCAGAATGGGCATGCTGATTTCTAGTGGAAGTTCTGGGACTAAGGCTTCAGCAAATTTGGTTAGATTCCACTTACAAATCTCTGGTTGCTTATTATAAGCATATCGTCCTGAGTTATCAGATCCATTGCAAATGTGTTCAGGGTCATATCTAGAAAAGATACAAGACATAAAATGTAAAATGATATCAGATAATAATTGAACTGATCTCGATACGTGACCCAGAATCATTAAATACTGCAGAAAGCATTTAGATATTTGAAGATAGTATTCATCACTTTCTAAGACGTGTTAATCAAATCCAAGACAGATACAAACACAAAGTTACAAACGACAGATAAAGATGGGGGGGGGGGGAAAATNCAGATAAAGATGGGGGGGGGGGGAGAAAATCAGAGTATATAACGCTATCATATTCATTTTAAACACCGTATCATCCAGTGTTTATCATCCAGATAGCATTGCTATTCTAAATAACAATTTCAACAATATTTATATGCCATATGGTCCTTCAGAATGGTCTACCATTAGGGACAAGATCTTTTTGTAGTTCATCTCTCTCCAACTTGAACTGGATCTAGGATCGTGATGGCGAATCTATGACACGCATGCCAGAAATGGCATGCAGAGCCATCTCTCTGGGCATGCCGATCATTTCCCATTGCTCTTCCGGTTTCCGGTGCACAGCAGGTGTTCGTGTGTACATGCATGCCAGAAACCAGAATCTCAGTTTCCCAATGCATGCATGTGTGCTGGGGAGCTGCTCTTCCGGTTTCCGGTGCTCCCCCAAAACTCCTGTTTCAGCACTCGGTGCCAAAAAGGTTCATCAACACTGGTCTAGGATAACTTGCTGTGGCCAACTCACCACGGCCAACTCACTGCAGGACAACTTGCCACAGGACAAGAGTTACACTAATACTGAAGAAATGGTAGAATGGAATAATTAAGGAAAGGATGCTAAAGGAGGGACAAGATGAAATGTGAATGACAAAATTAATTTTTTTTAAGATTATCTTAAATAATTAAATTGAATTGTTGAATTGTCCCATGGTATGTTCTTCCACAACAGGTTGGCCATGGTGAGTTGCCCTGTGGAGGGTTGGCCATGGTGAGTTGGCCACAGCAACTTGGCTGTAGTAAATTGGCTGTAGCAGTTTGTAGGAGGGTAGTCTCATCTCTCCAGCTTGTCAGAATGAGACTTCTATATACAAAATCAATCATATACTAATTCTACAAATATTTAAACAAATCACATAGCAAGAAGACAATTTATCTAAAATAATAATTCAATAATTCTTCCACTGTCTCGAAGAAAAAATACTGGAACTAAATTATTGACCAAAATTGCAAGAGAGCATCAATACATTGTAAGCACCCAATTGTAAATACACAAACCTATCCATAAATCCAAAAGGTCCATAGTCAATTGTAAGTCCAAGTACACTCATATTATCTGTGTTCAGCACACCATGACAAAATCCAACACACTGCCATTCAGCAACCATCCTGGCTGTCCGTCTTGATACCTTGAAACATATACCAATAAATTGTCAGGCTCTTTTAATCTACAAATTACAATTGTGTTGTAATAACATGGTAAACAAATGTGTATGTTGGAAGTTTTCTATTCTAGCATTCATACAGTTTTAGATTTCAGTATCTAATACAGCTTTTAATTTGGAAGATACTCTTCATATTAAGCATCAGAGCAGAAAATGGGGCACTGGGACCTTAATTTTTGCTGCTTGTGGAAGTTTAATTTCACTGGCCCTTAAATAATTTTATCTTTTCATAGACTAACAAGTACTTCAAAAGTACCTTGGAAAGTCTGAAATTATACAATTAACACAAAATAAACTCAAAATGAATGCTTCAGGAATGCTCTGTAATAAAACACAGTAAACTAATATCTTCCTAAAATAACACAATAAATTTCGAGATTGAGAGATTGCATGATGCTATTTAAACAAGCTTGTGAATATGAATTTTTCCATTCAGCTTCTTACTTAAGGATAAGCAAATGAGAAAAATTAGCCTAAATTAACTATGGCATTAATAACTGACTATTAAAAAGATACCCTGAATGCCTTTGAAGGAGAAGTGTAGGTTAACAATGAATATTTTAAATTGTCAGCTCTCACCTTACCTCTCGAAAGAAAGCAGCATTTCTCTGAACAATATTGTCAGGGTGTGTTTGTAGAATATCTGGATAGAATGTGCTGATCACATAATCAAGCATTTGAATTCTAATATCATTTCTATCAACACTGGGACCTTTACGTCCTGTAAATTCATCAGCAGACTTAAAAATTTCAAATGATCCAAACCTGTTTAAAACAGGAATTGCCAATTACCCCATCCATTCATAAGGTATTTTGACATTTAAGTATGATCTTTTTTCTCTGTAACTATTTTTTTAAAAAGCGCACTTAACCATCAAATGAAAATAAACTGCTTTCTGATATAATTAATAATAAACTAATATTAATAACATCTATCTCAGGACCTTGAAAAGGACTTGATAGGTGGATAAAATGCCAAATCCAGTCTAAATATCTGGCTGACTGTGTGACCAAGCATATTCATCTCTAAATCTTCAGTCTTATATATATAAAAATAGCTAAATAATAATTCAGAAATAAAATGAGTCATTGAGTTGCAAAAATGCATCTTCCAGGTATTAGTCTGGCAAACAAAAGCTAGTCATACTAGTTTTGTGATCTCAGAAAACACTGAAGCTGAACGTTTACAATATATCATGACACTATGCAAACATCTTCTGGACCTAATAAGAATTTATCCACATTCTGTTATAAAGAACATGTTTAATATTACATCCAACCAGAACAATTACCTAATAAATGTTGGTGCTATTCTTAGTACGATTGTACACTTTTCTTTTTTGGGATTTCCATCATAAAATATATCCCGAATAACTTCTGAATCCGATGTTACACATGTCCCTGCTCTGGTGGTTGGTATTCCTAGATGAAACATAGCTTCACTGCAAAGGAATTCTCTTATGCTGGATCTCAGAACTTTACGGCCATCTGCTTGTCTGAAAATAACACAATAATATGTGTAAATATGATGTAACTTCAAAGCTCAACGCTAAAAGTAGCACATAGGGCCAGAAATCATCTTACATGTTAAAGAATCTTTGAAGGTTCAAGTAACCAAAATAAATTTGTTACTTGAAATATTTTCCAGCTTGAGTATTTCCAACCTAACAAGCATGACTGAATGGCTTTAGTATAATCCCAGCTTGAAACATACAGCTACAAAATGATCATTTCTGACATTTTAGAAACACGATTAAAAATAGAAAAGGGGAGAAAAGGGAGTGAAACTTGGTAGATTAGAATCATAGACCTTCTTTAAAAAAATTGTTTCCCATATTACACTATTTTATAATGTTCAAAACCTTTACTGTCATTGTACATCACATCATGTATAAAAACAAAATTGTAATTTGTTAACTTTGATGTTGCATCAAAATATAGGTTTCTCACTTAATATGAGTAAACTCAATTTGGTTGAATGATTTATTTGGTATCCAATGACTAAACAAATCATTATTTGTACATTGCCCAGAATCTCTTTTTGAGGGAGACAAGTGATTTCTAAATTAGACAGATAGACAGACAAAAGGCATTCGGGCTAGAAACTGGGAGACTATAAGTTCTACCCCTGCCTTCAGCACAAAATCAGATGGGTAACTCTGTGCCAGTCTCTCTCACGCAGCCCTAGGAAGGAGGCAATGGACAGCCTCTTCTAAAATCTTGCCAAGAAAACAGGGACTTTTATTTGGGGGGGGGGGAAGAAAAACAAATGCATGCAAATTAGATCCTACTGCTTTGGGAAAATAATTCTGAAGTTTGAATGAGAACTATGATCATAAACCAGTTGGGGAATTGGGAATAAATCCAGAAGGGGATTTACTTCCACAGAGTCACATAGCCATCTGAATCCAACTTTTGTTTTGTTCAGTAATCTAAATTAAAACATCCCTAAGAGAATAAGTGTTTCGGTCCATAATCAACTTCCATGCGGAGCTGGACTTTATGCAGAGTCCAGATAACAGTACCTGACCAAGGGCCCAGCTGAGACAAGGAACCAAGTCTGGTATATACAGGATCCTAGAGCTGCAAGAGTTCTCAGAGGTCATCAAGCCCAACCCTCTGCATGCAGGTTACTGCCACTCACCAAAGCCCCAGGAGCTTCTGGCACTCAGCAGCTGGCAATTTCAGTTACCCAATTACACACACACACACACACACACAGAGACAGAGAGAGAGAGAGAGACAGAGACAGAGACTGAGACAGACAGACACAGACAAAGACACAGAGAGAGACAGAGACACGCACAGAGAGACACACAGACAGAGACAGAGAGACAGACAGACACACAGAGAGACAGACAGATATAGAGAAACAGAGACAGACACACACAGACAGAGAAAAAGATAGATAGATAGATAGATAGATAGATAGATAGATATACATAGATGATAGATACATTGATAGATAGATATAGACAGGTAGATAGGTAGATAGGCAGATAGATAATAGATAGATGATAGATATAGATGATAGACAGATAGATAGATAGATAAATGATAGGTAGATGATAAATAGATGATAGATAGATGATAGATATAGATGATAGAGAGATAGATAGACAGATAGATGATAGATATAGAGAGATAGATATAGAGAGATAGATAGATATAGATAGATATAGATGAGAGATAGATAAATGATAGGTAGATGATAAATAGATGATAGATGAAAGATAGATATAGATGATAGATATAGAGAGATGAGAGATAGATGAGAGATGAGAGATGATAGATAGATGACAGATAGGTCAGTATATAGGCAGATAGATAGATAATAGATAGATATAGATGAGAGATGACAGATAGATAGATAGATAGATATACATAGATGATAGATAGATAGACAGAGAGAGAGAGAGAGAGAGAGAGAGACAGACCGACTGACCTACAGCAGCTCCTCCGCCTCTCTTTACCTGGAGAAAGGGGTGAGTCCGGCGCCCTTGAGCTGGATCTCCCAGCGCTCCCCTCGCGGGTTCAACACCTCTCCCAGGTACATGGCCGCGCCGTCGCCCAGCTGCCCCGCAAAGCTGCCAAACTGGTGGCCGCAGTAGCAATGGGCGGCCGGCTCCGCTCCCGGCAGCAGCCGGTTCCCGCTGAAGCAAAGCGCGGCCTCCTCTTCCTCCTCCGGGCTCTGCGGTTCCCTCAGGCCCAGCAGAGCCAGCGCCGGCGCGGAGGAAGCCACCAGCCGCGGGCACCGCACTGGCGTGGGCAGCACCCGGGAGAAACAGGCGCCCGACACGGGCCGAGGGACGTTCTCCTCGCTCGGATCCAGCGGCAGAGCCCGCAGAGCCCGGTTGTCGAGCCGCAGAGCGCTGAGCCACCGCGGGGCCGGCGTCGAGGACGAGGCGGCCGCCTCCATGCTGACAAGGCGAGTGGCCGCCAACCAGCCGGGCAACGATCTCAAGCGACTGAAGCAGCGGCGTTCACAGCGCAGAGCGGCGGCCATCCAAGAGTTGCACCGTCTCGGCCACCGTCGGACGGATCGCCTTGTCACCCAGCTCTTAATCCCGCCCTCAGCTTCTCCATGCAGCCTATCCCAATTTGTTCGCCGACACATGCTTCCGGCGTTCATCCTATCACGACACGGAGAGGTTTAGCCAATCCGAGGACGGGATATGTTTGAGAAGCATAACATAAACAAAACATGGCCGTCCGCTCTCGATTTCAGATTAACAGAGTTGGAAGGGACCTTGTAGGTCATCTAGTCCAACCCTCCCCCGCCCAAACAGGAGACCCTGCCTACACCATTTCTGACAGGTGGCGGTCCAAGTCTCTTCTTGAAAGCTTCCACGACTTCTGGTGGCAAGCGATTCCATTCGTTCATTGGAAAATTTCTCCTTAATTTACCTGTCAGTTTTAGGTGTTTTCCTCAGTGCTGATTCCTGCCATCAACCCGCCAGGGCTAAGCCAAGATGCCAGTAAGGCAGAGAGGGCTAATGGCCCTGTGATAGTGGGTTAATCCAGGGTTTCTCAACCTTGGCAACTTTGGGACTTCCAATTCCTAGAATTCCTCAGTCAACACGCTGAGTAAAAGCTATGGGCTATCACGTGTTCCCAGATGCAGCATAAACATGCTTTGCATCGTTTTTAAAAGATTTAAAATCTTATGTCCACGGCATGCGCTCTTAAGGTCATGCTTTATCCCCTTTTCCAAACTCGGCTTGTGCTCTGGATGCAAATTAGGATGATTCGAGTGTTGGGGATGAAGATGCAACCAGATGTTGGAGCCTGTGCAGATCCCATTGGCTG
Source organism: Laticauda laticaudata (assembly GCA_004320025.1). Taxonomy (NCBI): domain Eukaryota; kingdom Metazoa; phylum Chordata; class Lepidosauria; order Squamata; family Elapidae; genus Laticauda; species Laticauda laticaudata. The sequence continues at coordinate 12,048 of BHFT01043593.1, read as the reverse complement.
TTGCAGAAGATGCTTCCCAAGAAAGGCTGCCTATGCCCAATTTTGCTTTCGGTTGCAGGAGAGGCTGGATCCTGAGTATCCCCAGAGGCATCTCCCTGAATAATGTAGGATTGCAGCTTTCCAAAGTGTTTATGAGGTCTTCTATTAGACTCTTGGAAATAGGCAATCCATACAAACTATTGCAAACATAGACAATTGGGTGCCCTTTTTATTTATTGATTATTTATTTATTTAATTTAGTCAAGCGTGTGTTAGATAACAGATATAACTATAAACATGATTATTAATACATGAAATGGATACGAATAAAAGGGAACATTAGGACAGGGACGGTAGGCATGTTTATGCGCTTATGCACACCCCTTACAGATCTCTTAGGAAAGGGGTGAAGTCAACAGTAGACAGTCTGAGGTTAAAGTTTTTGGAGTTTGGGGAACATTGACCACTCTGTTGCTGAAGTCATATTTCCTGCAATCGACTTTGGTGCTGTTTACCTTAAGTTTGTATCTATTGTGTGCTAGCGTATTGTTGTGGTTGTTTTGAAAAAGCGCAAGATCTTTGAAACAAAAAGGCTTTAAAGAGTTTTCTCTAATCTGCAAAATGGGAAGATATCTAAATGCACTTTTCAAAGCATCTACTTTCTATGGATATCTGCTGGGCAGGGCCAAAAAATGATTATGTTACGGGAAGTATAACTTGCAATCAAAGCTCCATACTTTGTTCGTGTATAGAGTTTCACAGACAAAAGGGTGGAGTTTCTGTTATAACTGCCATCTTGGCTTCTGTGCTGAGTCCTGCACAGCCCCTTGATCCTACATTTAAATGGGGTGATTGAAAATGGGAGGGGAAATGAAACCAGGGGGTATTTATTTATTTGTATGGCTGCCCATCTCAGCAAGTGACACTGGATGCAAAAATAAATTTTGTATCATAAATACAAAACTTAACATACATAGCAGTGTATCTATTTGTATATAGATCCGCTTATCAGCCTTATCATTGAAGCCAGAAATCACTTGCATGTCACACCTATCTATCTATCTATCTATCTATCTATCTATCTATCTATCTATCTATCTATCTATCTATCTATCTATCTCTATCTATCTATCTATCTATCTATCTATCTATCTATCTATCTATCTATCTATCTATCTATCTATCTATCTTTCTATCTAGCCACCCATCCACCCATCTATCCATCATCTGCCTTTATTGTTTTTAGAAATAAGAAGGCAAACACATCCAACACACCTTCCTTCTCTTATTTTTCCCACAACCCGGTGAGGTCAGTTTGGGCTGACAGAGAGACACTGGCCCAAGGTCACCCAGCTGGCTTTCATGGCTAAGGTGAGATTAGAATTTAGTTTCCCACTTTCTATCTAGCCTGATGCTTTAACCCTGCTGGCATACTTTTTCCCATGGGATATGTGATCATCCAGTTACACCTTTATCAACCACCAGTTAAGTTGTGGCTTAAGAGCAACCCATACCATGTGGAATCTGATGATATATATATATATAAAATTAATAGTATGGATATTAATTAATAGTAACTAAGGGACTATTATGGCTATATTGTTGTAAATTTTTATAATAGGTTAAAGGGAGTAAATGGGGAAAATGAATAAGTAAAGGGGTGGCAAGCTCGAATTGATAATAAAAGGGGGAAAACCTTTGAATGGAATAATTATATGTGGAAAAAACTGCAAATGTGATGGATGTAAGAAAATATGTGTAATTATTATAGAAATTGAATATGGAGAATATTGTTAAATCAAACAGGAGAATATTTAAAGACAAATGAAATAAGTTGTAATATGAGATTGTATAAAATAAGAGGAATGAATATAGAAAGTGAATAAGAATATGAATAATACTGTTAAATAGTGTATGAGATTATTTAAATAAAAATGTAAATAAGTAATAATATGATATGGATATGAAAGCTGATCATGAATTATGGTCACGTTTATATTGAAATGTGAAAACCTGGAACCACATTGTTCACCTAATGAGATGTTTTTAAAAGATAAAAAATTCATTCAAAAAAAAAAGAGCAGTGCATAGAAGCTACTGCAAAGATGAGGTACCCTCTATGCTTTTCAGTTTCATCTTTCCTCAGCCCCATCACGTTAGCATCATTGCTTGTCAGCTGTAAGAAAGCATGGAATGATAGTTCAAAATATCGAAAGGCAACTAACTGCATTCCACAGGGATCTGCAGGTGGGGATCAAATGATTAAGGCAGTATTGCATTGTCAGACCCTTTTGTGGGTATCACGACATTTTGTGCATGTAGGAAAGGGATAAGCTTGTTGAAAATGGTGCAACACTGCTTTTGTCATTTTCATAGAATTGGATCCTGTGCACACTTCTGCTGCTTGCTTAGTTCTGCATTAGAAAAATCACTTCCCAGTATTCTGCTCCTAAGCCAGCCTTTATCTTCCATCAGTAACAATATTTTTCTTTTCTTTTTTTTATCTTCCCTGCATTTTAACAGACACACTGCTATCAAAGCAGGTAAGAATTCACATTGGCTGTTATGTAAATGATGAAGAGGTGCTGCTGCAAAAGACAATCGAATTTGGTGATACCTTAAGAGTGTCCTGAGCTTTCTTTATTTTTGCTGCAAGTTTAATCCATTTCATCTCTGAGATCTAAATAGAAATAACCTCTCACTAATTGTAATCTAAATTACAGTATGTCTATTGCTTATATAGAATACCCTTGTTCGTGATGGCAAGCATAATCCAACCGTCAGCAGGGTCATATAAAGCCTATTCACATTTGTGATATCATCATACTATAGTCAGCGATATGGATGGTCTATGTATTTTATTGTGTTTTACAACAATATGACTGTGACTCAATTCTGAAATATGCCTAATGGATAATAATCTCCAGAAAGTTGGTCCATTGAAAAGGATTGTTAATTTTCATACTGAGCTGCAGAATTCCACATTACTAGCAACCTTGCTCCTATAGATACCTCTATTCTAGTAAACACCAGCAAAGGAAAAAGCTGTTGTGGGGGCCTAAGAACAACTCTACCCATAATTATGCAGTTGCAGAAACATGGGATTTGTGGAAGATACATTCTCAAATTCAGAATAGCCATTTTAATGTTTTGTGGGATGCCAAAATCATTAAAGCCAACTCTAAAAGGTGGTTTTAGGGGGAAATGTGATTCCATGCAGACACACAGAAAATATGTTGCTTCCAAAACTTCTTATGTGATAGCAAATCTGTCCAAAGGGAGTATTAAGTGCTGCAACACAAAAGCTGAACAACCTTGACTTGTAATGACTTATGGTGTCACTCTCTCATTCAGTGAAAAGCTGGAAAAATGTATTGGTTTTATATAACAGTTATTTCCCCACTCCCTTATTTTGTTACACAGTTTTTTACCATTATTTTACAATGTACACAACCAACATTTCCATAAATTTCCTTTTATGCTGGATATATAGGATATATTTAACCAATACTGAAGCAGCTAGGGATGAATGAGGAATTCAAGATAAAGACTATCCATGATATCTATTCATACATGCTGTAGAATCCTGGGATATACATCAACAAATAGCCAATACATTTTTTTAAAATAAAACACAATTTATTGGTAAAGATGAGATACCTGCATACAGGTAATTTTTATTTATTTTTGGCAAGTGGAAATACATACAGCACAACATGCCTCAAGTTCATCGTAAAGCATGAATCCATTCAAGTTAAGGCTTGTGTTTGCCATGTATCTTTTTAAAATCTTATGTAATAATTATCTAATTATGAATACTTCAAAGTAAACATTTAATTTACCAGATGAGAAAAACACATAAAAATCCTATCCATATTTATTGTGAATTAATTCCCATGAAACTTAATGGGAATTATTTTCCAGTAAATAGAGAACTGTGCTTGAACATTGAAAATATTATATAAACTGTTCAATGAACTAAGGTGTAAATGTTAATACTCTATAGTTCCTCCCTTTGGCTTTCTAATTCCCCAAAAGATAGAATAATTTTAACAGAATTTCCTTGTAAACATTTGATTCAACTTAAGTGTTAAAAGTTAAAGGAAACTGTAAGAATTAATATAATCCCTGTGGTTTTATTAAACACTGTTTGTACATGATACCTTTAAGTGTAATTTTTTTCCAGCCATGATAAAAAAGCAGTATGAAGAATAGTGAATCAGACTCTATGCTTGTTCTGACAGATTTATTATGAGGGGAATATATATAGTTAAGGCTGTTTCTCTCTCCCCCCTCCTCCTCCCAATTGTACAATTACTTTGATTCTTGAATTCAGATCCCATATTATGGATCCATATTCTTCAACCTTGTTGGTTGGGAATGTTGGAAGTAGAAATTTCATGACTGATTACAAGTGATTGGCACAATCCCAAAACAAATTGATTCTTATGCAATTCAGTAGCAAGATCAGGTTGTTGTTTCTGCAAGTATAATAGCAGTGCACAGTGCTATTTATATGAAAAAACAAATTAAACTTCAATTAGCAGTATTTGTTCCCCTTGCTGCTGGGGAATACAGCCCATTGGACTTTGATTGGTGTACCAATACTCCTACTGAATTCAAAAAAACTGTCTTGAAGTCCCAAGACAGTTTTTTTGGTCCGACCTATGATGACATTTGTCTACTGCAAGATCAGCAGTAAGAAAACTAAGGCCATTGCCTCCAAGGCAAGCATTAAGCAAAGACTTGGCCCTTATAGCCAATCATACTTAAGTCCAAGTTTTTCAGTGGGACCTAAGCACATCTCTCTGTTCCAGATTATGCTAAGAAAACAGAGAGGAGCCTAGGAACCTTTCAAAAGCAGGTTTCCAACAGCCCTCAGTTGAAGGTTTTGATTTCCATGTTTGCTTTGTTAAATATGCAGTCAGAACACAGTTATTACAGGTAGTTCTTGTTTTAGTTGGGACTAAACACAGTTAGGACCAACAACTTGGTTGTTAAGGAAAGCAGTTGCTAAATGAAACCACAACCGTGCTTAGGTTCTTACTTCAGCTCTTCTTTACTTTACCGTCATAAATGCAAGAGTATGGACTTTTTGCATCACCACCGTAATTATCACTAAGCAAGACAATCACTAAATGAGATCCAATTGTAATTTCAATCACTAATTGTGCACTTTTATCCATCTTCCCAAAAGGTGAGGAGAGAAAAAAAACTCAGGGTTTGGGTTTTTTTCCCCCCAATTCACACAAGATGTAATCTTAACAATATGTTTTCAGTGGGCTGAATGTTATGATTATTATGATCTGGTAGAGAGGACAGAAATACACAATCCTAATTCTAATGGTATTTAAATATACATGATAGGTTTTTTTTTAAATGTGATGTTAAAAAATTCAATTAGTTGAAAAGTACCCATGATGTAATGTTAGCAAAATCCAGACAATTTAAAAACACGACTATTTGTTAAAATAACATTCCATTTAGTCTTTTAATCGGTATTTTATTACATTCACATGGAATTGTGATAATAGCTCGCATGGTATTCAAGAAATGAAGGATAAATTCTACATAAAGAACTGTTCCAGATTTTTTTCCCAAAAAGGAGGAATGAAAGGAATGAAAAAGTCTACAGTATAAATGTATAATTTTCTCAGTAATTTTGAAACACTGATATTCACACCAACAGGAACTGAGAGTCCTATAAACATAGGTTTTCTAACAAAAAACTGAAATAAAGGGAGGGGGGAGCAGATAGGCTGCAGCTAAACTTTTCATTTAAGGAAAAAGAAAAAAAAAGATTGTTATAGAGGCCTAAAAGCAAAAGCATGATCCAACCAAGTTTCTGCATTCCTGAATGGGAATTGGAATTTTAAAATGCTTAATTTTGGCTGGATCACGTCTGCTTAGTAATGCTAAAGGCAACTTTTAAAGTAAGGCTTTCAAAAGATAACGATTTTATCAACAATAGCCAGCATATTTTGTTATATTCCAAAAGTTTGTTCAGGTTTTGTTTTTGGTTTTTTGTCTTTTAAAAAAGCCACTATGTATAAAAGATTTCCAGTAAGAAGATATCCTTCTAAAGATTTAATTGCTGCACTCTGGGAAATATAACTCAATATTACTGATAACGAAAACACACACATCATATGGGCCACTGTGCTTTCTAATTAGAACGCAATCCACATAATTGTTTTTCTGCTCTTTTGACAGAAAATCAAGGGTCACATCAAACTCAGCATTTCTCCTGTGCAAGCTACAGTGATGAGAAGAACTGTATCGGTTCTTGCAAAAGTTTCATTCATTTTTAGGGTGCTTGTTGGAAATTACCAGTACTGGGCTTTTATTATATTATTTCATCATTATAAATATGCTACATACACATATTAATATAATATATGTGTACATATTCTAGGTACCTTATATTGGCATATATGTTTATGCCACACATTTCATTAGATTGATAGGAAAACACTTAATTGTATGGATCACAGCTGGTGTAGCACTTAATGCCAATCCAATGCTTATCTGATAACTTGGCATCACAACAGACTTTAGGACAAAAACTCTTGCCTTGTTTTCCAGTTTCTTTGTGCATTCCATTTTGTCCCAATCAGATGCAGAGTCTCCCAAATCAATGCTGAGATTTTATGTCTATCAGTTTCTGAAGATACTTCTGTGCAATGGGCACAGAAAGGATAAACCGAACTGTCCTGTGTCCCATCCGATAGCAGCCGTAGCCCACCAGTCCAAATATTGTAGCCTTTATAACAAACTTTAGGATTTTACTGGATGTGGATGGAGGAGGTACACTAAAACAAAGAGACAGGGAGAAAACAGAGTTACTATCCAAATAGGTTATCAGAAAAGGACCGACTGTTATTCGCACCAAATAGTATCATAGCTTCCATTAATTTCATAGGCTTTCACATATTGAATCCTCTATGTCGGTGGTTCTCAACATTTTCTTCACCACGGACTCCCTTGAAATACCTTTTGTGGCCACAGACCATGGCCAGGGACTCCCAGGACTTAACTCAAGATTAAATCATAATATTTTGTTGTGGCCTGTTGGCATCCGGCCCCTCCAGCAGCCAAATCAGATGAGGAGGCAGTGTGAAGTCAGGACCAACCTGAGAGTCTGAGGGGGAAGAGGGAACAGAGCTGTCAGAGATCGAGACAGGCGGAGTGTGTAGAATCAACAGCTCCCAGGTTTGGAGGTAGTTGATGAAGATGATGATGATGAGGTCAAGTGCCTGACACGCAGCTGCACAAAAGGCAAGGGAGAGGAGAGCAGTGGAAAGCCATGGGCCGATCCTTGGGACGGAAGAGCTACCGCTGCTAATGAAGCTCTATTTTCCTATTTAGGCAGGAAACCCTACACCACTTCAGATAAATGCTTGTCCAATCTCTTCTTAAAAACAATTTACAACTTCTGGAGACAAGCTGTTTCACTGATTAACTGTCCTAACTATCAGGGAAAATTCTCCTTAGTTCTAGGTTGCTTCTCTCCTTAGTTATAACAGTGCCAAGATTGACATAGATCATCAAAAGTATTTTGACGTTTCAGCTGATGCAGAGCGCAGTACTTATGTGTGCTCTTAGGAGGTACTTATGTGTGCTCTTATGGTACTTATGTGTGTATGGTACACCTCTGCTCTTCAACTGGCTCCCAGTTTCAAGGTGTTGGTTTTAACGTTTAAATCCCTGCACGCTATGCGGCTGGGGCATTTGAGGGACTGCGTCTCCTCAGTTATATCAGCCGAGCCCATTAGATCTGGCAGAGAGAGGATGCTACAGAGAACATCTGCCAGGGATCAACATAAGGCAGGTCCCAGGAGGTAAGTTTTGTCTGCTGTGCCATGACCCGCCTTATTGAACATTACTTCCACCCAACTGTACATTAGGTCAAGCTCCATCTTTTTAGTGTTCCGGAAGTCAATAAAGAGTCAGTTATGCCATCAGGTTTTGGGGTCCCTAGGAACCAGAGACTATTGAGGTGAATGTACTCTCTCTCTCTCTCTCTCTCTCTCTGCTTAGGGTTTGTTTAGTTTTTAATGCTGATTTTTCTATTTTTAAAAGTATGTTTTTATATATGTATTCTTTTTTTACTGACTATTGCAGAGGTCTCCAAACTTGGCCACTTTTAAGACTTGTGGACTTCAACTCCCAGAATTCCTCAGCCAGCAAAGCTTAAAGTTGCCAAGTTTGGGGACCCCTGCACTGTTGTATGCCAGCCAGAGTCACTTTTCGTGAGACGGGCAGCTGTATGGACCTGATTAATAAGTAAATAGATCTGCAAATCTACAAGCATGGACCCTTCTGGCAAATTCAGAGAATCCTTCTCAGGAATTCTGGGACCTCTGCTTAACTGCTTACTAAATGATCGAATTGGCTTCTGATTTGGTTGTATTATGTATCGCCCAGTCAACATCAGTTGGGCCCCAAGTTAAATTTCCATGGGTTCCACTCCAATTCAATGAAAAAAATCACAAATGTTGAACCCAACATTTTTGTTGTTAAGCAAGACAGTTGTTAAGTGAATTTTGCTTCATTTTATGATCTCCCTTGCCATGGTTGTTAAAATAAATCACTGCAGTTAAGTTAGTAACATGGTTTTTGAAATAAATCTGGTTTCCCTTGACACTGCTTGTCAGAAGTTTGCAGAAGGTGATCATATGACTGGGACACTGCCACCAACATAAATCCATGGCAGTTGTTAAGCACCTGAATTTTGATCATGTGGCCACAGGGATGCTCCAACAGTCATAAGCGTGAAAAATGTTCATAGCTCACTTTTTTCAATGCTTTTGCAACTTTGAACAGTCACTGGATGAATGTTTATAAGTTAAGGACTGCTTGAACCTATATTTACATCTCAGTATCTACAGGTCACATCGATTTTTGTCAGCAGGGAGTTCTTCTATTTCAAGATCCCATTCCTACTGCTGTTTTCACCATTTGTTTCATCGAGAAAATTGCTTAACAGGCAGTATAACAAATATACTGGGTTTTGATATATTTCCTATTTAACCAAAGCCATTTTAGCATGATAGTGTGATAACTGCATCTGTAGTATTGTAATTTGCACCTATCTCTATTCATTTGCTTTTTTATTTTTATTCTTGCCTCAAAGTAACCGCAGCCATTGTAACATAAAAAAAAAATAACTAAACCTACCCGAGAGAGAATTACCTCATTATTTCCTGGATATTCAAATCGGTGTTCCAGTTCTTTTCAATCCCTGGTACATGACCCATGCCGACCACCCCAACTACAACCGAAGGGACGCATCTTCTAGGTTCAGCTAGGATGGAGAGCAAAAGAAACAATAATTGGCAATATCAATGTGAAATCACTTACACTACTGTTTTAGAGATTCAAATGGATGCATTATTTCACACAAGTCAACAGGGCCAACAGCAAAGGATCTTGGGAGTTGTAGTTGAGCATCAGGAGAGAAAGAGAGGACTTCCATCCTTAGTTTACGGAGAATGAAAACAAGTCTCCCTGATACCAGTTTTGAAGGACAGGTCATCTGCCTGCAAAACACAAACTCTAGCATTCAGCTTCTATTCTTTTCCTCCATCTATGATAGACAAGCATTCCAAAACAGAAGAAGGGAAAAAACAGGGGAAAGAAGATATGGAGGAATATGGTTTTCACCCATAAATGCATCTGATTATGATCTTGCTTGAAGAAGTAAGCAGTAACTGGGTAGCAAATTTTTAGATCACTCAATTAATTTACTGTCCTAAATCGGAAGTAATTGTTCAACCAAGGTTTTAAGTTAAATATATAAAACATTAAATGCAAACTTGAGATGAAGACAATAACTGGGTTGATTCACTAGATTTAAACGAGAATGTCAGTTGATTATTTGTACTTAGTGCAATGTATTAATCCATTAATCCATGAACCATAAACAATGGTTCATGACTTAGCAATATATGGTTTGAAAATCATAGTTCAGCATGATGCACAAAACCATTAATTGACACGTCCATAAAAAGAGATGCAGCTTTGAGATTCCTAGATTATATATAGATATGGGGATGCTCTCAGAGTTGCTTCAGATCTGACTGTCCAATTATGATTCTTAAAATGATAAGTTATTAAATATGTGAACAATCACATAATGATTCTAAATTTAAATTTAAGTTTATTGCTTCTTGGCCTTTTTGACTAAGACCAAGAATGTAAACTTAAATTACATTTTGATTTAATCAACTCCGACAATCTTGACAAAGATCAAAATTGTTAGCTAAGGAAGTTTTTAATGCACTCCATAATTTAACCTCTTAGCTTAAGCTGACTCAACTGTTATCTATGCAGATTGGTTAGCCTTCCTGAGAAACAACACAGCATAAGAGCTGCTACCCCTGTATAATGTATATTTTGGGCTCATGCACTTCAGCATACCTTCAGAAGCACGAGGTAGTTCTGTCCGTTTTGCAGCTTGCTTCAGCATATAGGTCAAATAAATATCTCTTTCTGAAACAATTGTTCGGTGAAGATCTGGAAATTCTCCAATCATTTCTGCCATCATTTGCTCTAGTAAATCCTTTTGTTTGCATTTCTCCACATCATCTTTACTGAAACAAAAATGTCTCAATGTCCTCATTATGTTCTCAGAGTAAAAAAAAAAAGAGAATGGAAACTGGAACTACAGTACATGAATGTAGCACGTTTACTCGATATACCATCCGATATAGCCGACCCTTAAAAATGCCAATGAGATATTTGCAAAATTGCAATAAGCGACCTCCGTGTGTTCTTGTTGGTAATATCAAAAGGTATCATATGCAATACTTGAGGTTCATATCAAGATTGTGTAGGAAACAATATTAGGTAATCCGGTATGTTAAAGATTGATTTTATGGATATCATTATCGTAGCACAGCAGCAGAAGGCTAAATAAGTAAACCAATTTGTTGTTTTTTACTTTGATTTAAGTAATAAGTTGGGCCTCTTTTTACGTTTTTTTGAATGGGCATCCGTGTACATCTTTCTCACTTCTATATTGCTTCATCACTCCAAGTTTCTTGCTGCTTCAAGGTTGTGTTTCTCTGCACTTCCTCTTTTGTTAAAAAGCGCATAGACATCTTTTTCTCTGTTACACATCAACATGGTATATTTTAATGAATTTTGCTACGAACTTTACTAAATGCAGAGAAACTGGACACAAGTTGCATGTGACTCCAAACACTAAGCGGTCACTGATATGCTAACCAATCAGAGCGTTGTTATCAGAGCAATCAGAGCATATGAGAGGACCAGAGTTAAAAGAGAATGTGCTGTATTATATATGGCTGTATGTAATATCGTGATTGGTCGATTTGAGAAGTGTTCTTTGTCATGTCATTTGGTCCAGAAATCATTTAATGCGCGTATAAGCCGACCCCCAAATTTGAAAAAAAAAAGCGTTCTAAAGTCGGCTTATATGCGAGTATATACGGTAATTGAGAAATTAATGATAAGTGCACAAGTAGGAATCAATCACAGACATTAGAACAGGTTAAGATGACATATTAGTAAACTTCCTTTTTTAAAAGGATTACTGCTACATTGCAAATTCACTTTCCTTAGACAATGGAAGATATTCATTTAATAAGCAACACTTAACCACCTGGAGTAGAGCACTATGACAGTGTTTTCCCTTTACAGTTTTGAAAAAAAAAATCTGCATAACTAATGTCAAAAAGAAATGAGTAAACTGCTTTGGATGTTATCTAGAGGCTTCTAAGAAAAAAAAAGGATTATGATGGATTATATCAAATGAAAAATTACTGATTAATATGTTTGAGGTCAGAAATATGACATTTTTGTTTATTAATCATTAAAAAGAAGTAGTATATGTTCCATCACTGGAGGCTTTCAAAAAGAGGCCAGATAACCATTTGTCTGAAATGGTATAAGGTCCCTTCCAACTCTGTTATTCCGTATTCCAATTATTTCAGGTACAAACCTTAAATACCTTGATAAATAGGTTTCTACATATATATATATATTTGTTTTCTGAGGTTTTCGTGGGTATTTGTATGTGGATCTTTGATTATTCGGGTTTTC
>BHFT01043592.1:0-21560 GCA_004320025.1 Laticauda laticaudata | reverse complement strand
GAGGAGGCACGCATGCACCCGTGGCTCACTTTCCCAGCTCTGCCCAGCCCACACGGCTCTGGCGTGGCCCTGGCGGGATGAGCGGAGGGGCCGGCGGGGAGGCACTTGCTGCCTTGGTGAGAGCTCTGCCGCCCGGAAGGAGGGCCTGCCTGTCAGCTGCGCTGGGCCCCCCATTCCTCTTGAGTGAGGAAACAACTAGGAAGCACTATTCATGAAGATAGAAACATTCTATAGAGTTGGCACAGCAGCTGTAAGAGTGGAAGATTTATAGAACAAATAAATAGTTTCATATTACTCTGGGCTGAATTTTGACTAAATACACATGTCATCCACTTGAAATGCCAGGGAGATCTATGCTTAAATCTACCCTCATTTACGGAAGGCTAGGAGTGACTCTGGAACAGTTTCTTACAGAACTGGAGGCTGGCATTCTTTTGAATCGTAGAGGAAAATCTGTATATAAATATAACAAATTAATCCAACGAAATTTAATTGGGAGTAAGCCCCATCAAATTATTTATTTATTTATTTATTTATTTATTTATTTATTTATTTGATTTGATTTGATTTGATTTGTCAGTCACTTACAAGATAATAGGTATAAGTACAAACATGAGTAAGAATACAGGAAATAGGTACAAATAAATGGAGACAAAAGGACAGGGATGGTAGGCATGATTATGCACTTATGCACACCCCTTACAGACCTCTTAGGAATGGGGTGAGGTCAATCGTGGATAGTTTAAGATTAAAAGAGTGGGGGTTTCACTGACTCCTCTTTCTGAATAGACCCATATAGCATTGCAGAGCAAACAAACAAAGAAACGAAGAATGATATACATTACTTTTTCCACATGAGTTTTTAGAATGTCCAATGGAAAAAGTGAGAAATAGAGAAGTGTTTTAAAGAGTTCCCTATCACCACCACTAATCCCAAATGTTCTGTATGCAAATAACCGGCTTCAAATAATGCATTCCCATTGGCTGCTAAGAACGATAAGGGATTGGTTCCTTTGACAATCCCTGCAGCGGGGAAGGCGGCAAAATTAAACAACTGTCATTGGCTAGCAAAGCGGCCGGGCAAAAGATATAAAAAGACCGGCTGCGGCTTGAGCCAACGTTCCTCTTTCTACATCCTTGACTAAATAAGACTTTGGCTGTTGGAACCCGGTCTAACTCCGTGTTTTGCCGGACAAAACACTCGGCGACGAGGATGGGATCGTCCTAAACAGCGAGACCGACACGCGGTGAGAGAAAAATTCCAGACGACAGACGAAATGGCTGGGAACAACGCACCCGCCCGCACCTTTTTAATCCCAACGAGGAAGACTGGGATTCGTATGCCAGACCTGCTTCCAGATGTACCTGGAGAGCAACGAAGATGGAAGACATCTCCGAACAACGCAAAAAGAAAGGCCGTTTTTCTACGCACTGCGGACCGACACTTTTCAAATGGCAAGGCCTGGCGAAGCCCCGAGAATCGTAAGAGCAGCTAACGCTGGTCCGAACTCCAGAAACTACTGAAAACACCACTACGCCCAACGGTAATCAAACCAAAATAAGACGGCACGAATTCTAACCGGAGAGACCAGAAAGAAGGTGAGACGGTAGCCGACTTAAGTGGCGCACTCCGACAGATAGGGGGAAGAATGCGAATTCTCAAACCTCGGACGAGGCGATGAGGACCGAGTATTTTGGGGCTAAGCGATTTCAGCGGCACAAAGTAAGCTGCTGAACAAGCCGAAGATAACCCTAGTTGAGGCCATCGCGGTAAGCCACAGCTGCTGAAAGCGCGAAAAGTCGGACCGTTACCAATGAGACAGATGAACACGAGCAGGGATGAACAAAATCCGGCCACGAGAAGGAACAATCTCCCGTTACCAACCCACACAAAGACTATGGGGAGACATCGAGTCAGACGACGGAAGACGACGAGGTCCAACCGCACGCAGGCCGGCAAGAAAGAGCGCGAAAAAGAAATTTTTGGCGGGAATGCGCTGCTGCGGAGGAAAAGTCACCCGAGAGCGGAATGCAGATTTCTCGATGCCAATCTGCAGAAGTTGCAAAGAAGGGGCACGTCGAGAAAGTCTGCAGGAACAGAAAGAACTACAGCCCGACGAGACGCGCCATTCCCCCACCACGAGTTGAGCCGCCGGCGAGCGAGAGAAAGTGGCCCGCGAAAACAAGCACGCGCAAAAAGAGAGAATACACACAAAACTGTTACAATAGGGGAGCGCTAAGAGGGAAAGCGGAAAGAAAGTCAACGTAACAGTGAAAATTGTTTAAGGAAAACCCTGCGAAATTTTTGGAGTGGACTCGGGATCCTTCCTAGTCTAATGGTCTTCGTGGAACACCATAAAGCAAACTAGTCCCTGGCAATCCGACCGACTGAAACTAAAAGCAGCCGGCTAACACTCAAGACTACGCAGGGAAACCGAATCCAGTAGTTTTGGCATGGGCCAATCACAGTCTCGTATAAGCAGCACGCCGAGATACTGCGCTGACAATAGTCGACGAGACGGCCGAGCCTCCCTGCATCGAATTGGTTCGCCGCCTTTGGGCAATCGGGATGACCAGGAATAGACCGAGTGAGGCACAACAGACTGGGAGGAAGACCTAATCCAGGAATTCCATAGACGTGTTCGAGCTCATTGGGGAAGTACCGGGGAAACGCCTATTTCTTTCAGTCTAGACCCAAAAGTACCCCCTAAAAGACTAAAATAGCCCGGGAGTTCGTTTGCCTTAAAAGCAAAAAAAATCGAGGACAGCTAATAAATTAGTAAGCCCAGGGGGTGCTAGAGCCCTGTAGACCGCATGCCAAATGGGAAACGGCCAATAGTCACACCGATTAAGCCCGACGGGTCAAATCCGAATCTGTGGTGACTACAAGGCGACTGAACCACGCACTACAAACCAGAGCGCAATACCCGGTGCCATAGTCCAGCACTTGCTACATTCCCTGGGGGGAGGAAAAATTTTCGCCAAACTCGACCTGGCCCACAAGCATACAACAACTCCCAGTAGCCCCGAAACAGCGGAGGCACAGACTATACGTGACACACAAAGGGGCAATTCAAGATGCAAGAGACTCCAATTTGAGTCAGTGTAGCACCAGGCGTTTTTCAAAGCTCATGGAACGCCTCCTAAAATGGCATACAAGGAGTCGTACGGGTACTTCGACGACGTTCCCCCCCTTAATCTCAGCCAAAAAAACGAAAACCAACTTTAAACAGACACTAAAAAAGGTACTAACCAAATTCAAGGGAAGCTGGACTAAAGTAAAAAAAGAAAAAGTGCTGGCCTGGCCAAAAGAGCGTCCAAATTTCTGGCTATTTAATAGACGGAGAGGGTATACACCCCCAACCGAAAAGAAAAACCAAAAGCCATAAATAACGCACCCAGAGCCAAAGAACAAAAGCGAGTTTACAGGCATTATTGGGTCTAATAAACTTTTACAACGTATTCCTAACGCAAATAAGGCCAATAGCAGCCGCACAACCGGTTACAACAAAAAAGCAATTTGGACTTGGGGGCACAAAGAAAGAAAAGCCTTTCACAAATAAAAAGATTGCTAACGCTCGAATACCGTACTCATCCAATTCAGCGACACCTTACCCACTGAGAGTGACCTGCGACGCAATCAACCGGTTTGGAGTCGGAGCCATCCTGAGCCACCAACTCCAGACGGAGAGAGGCCGCCCCGTCGCATACTCAACCAAAAACTCTATCAAAAGCCGAGCGGAACTACAGCTCAACTGACAGAGAGGGCCCTAGCAATATTGTCGCTGGGGTAAACGTTTTCATGAATACCGTGTATGGCGGGCGGGCTTTCAAATTGTCAACAGACCACAAACGCACTACTTGGATTTTGGCGGGAACAAACCCACAACAAATAACAATCCTGTCAGCCCCCAGAATGACTAGGTGGTCTGAGTTCCTAGCACCTACTCATCACAAAACCTAATACACGCGGCCAGGGAAACAAATTTCCCATGGCGGACGCTTTAACAGAGCACAATTGCCAGCAACGGAAGAAGACCGGCAACCATCGATGACCGCCCTAATACAAATAGAGACATGCCCCGATCTAGCCAATCTCCGCGAACACAGATGTCGCGCAGAGCCAACGGCAAAAGACGCCATTGGACCGCCCGAATACTTAACTGGGTAGGTAGAGCTGGCCGGGAAAATCAAAAAAGCGAGACTTTTAAACCTTTCCGGACGCACGACAAACCGAACTATCTATAGAGAAAGGGATGTCTACTGTGGGGTGAGCGGGTAGTCCATCCCAAACAAATTACAACAAAGAGGTTTCTGAACATGTTTGCAATGAGGGCAGACCCGGCGAGTTTGTTAAAAATGAAAAGCCTCGCAAGGAGCCTATGTCTGGTGGGCCGGACATTGATAAGGACAATTGAATATTGGGTCACCCAGGTTCCTCGTGCAACAAATGCCAGAGAGCCAGACCAGCTCCCCCAAAAAGGCACCTATAAGGGACTTGGAAATACCAAGGGGCCCCTGGTCGCTGGATCCATATCGACTTCGCAGGCACCACTAAGGAAACACGTTTCTGATTGTCGTGGAACGCATACTCAAATTGGCTAGAGGGTGAAAAATCATGCAATCAACGACAGACAGAAAATGGTAATAAAGGAATAGACAAACTTTTTGCGACCCACGCCTGCCAGAACGTACTAGTGTCCGATAACGGACCTCAACTAACAAGCCTGCCCATTCGAACATACCTAGCCTCCCTAAGGTATAAGACATGCCCTCACAGCGCCGGCTCATCCGTGGCAAACGGTAAGGGCTGAAAGAATGGTCAGGTTTACCAAGGAGGGCCTAAGAAAGAATGGACAATAGGGGACCATCCAAAACCAAAATAAACAGGCTACTTACCCGCACAACAATATAACACCAAAGTACCTGACAACCCAACAAAACCCCATCAGAACTACTGATGGGAGAAAACTCAGATCGAAAGCTAGATCGGCTAGCACCCAAACTTCACAGCGCAGAACCCCACCCTGAAAATCCTCCACACGAACTCAGGAGTTTTTTTAAAATTGGCGACGCTGGTAATAACCCAAAAATTTACCGGGACACCCGCACTGTGGGTACCGGACAAATCACAGCCTAACCGGCCCAAAGTCATACCGATTAACGGTAAGACGATGGCAGGGAGTGGAAAGCGGCACATTGACCAGCTCCGGTCCGAAACTTAGAAGGACGATGAAACAACAACCAAACTACGACAAAAGAGAGGAATTTTCAAAACCAAAAGAGGGGGGGGAAACAGAAAAATAAATAAAGAACAGTTTAAAACAACGCTGAATAAACAAACAATCAAAAAGAGGGCAAAACGAAGACTCACTGTTTGGAGAAAATTGCATGAAGAATCCAACCGAAGGAGGCCAGCCAAGCCGAACTCAACCTGCCCGGAAGGAACGGGAGGGAGCGGCCAAAAGCGCCGGCCCAAGCAACGTCAGGCGGCGGCAATGATGAGGCCTCACCCTTACCAGAACGGTTTTCCAAGAGAGAAGAGCAGAGGAAGCAGCAACACCCTCCGAACCGCGAAGACACGCTGAACAAATGAACCGGCGCAGTCAAGCGTGCCCCGAAAGAAGCCCGCCTACTTGCGAGACTAAACGTACGACGTAAGACCTGAACCAAGAGGGGAGGGGTGTTCTGTATGCATAAACGGGCTTCAAATATGCTTCCCATTGGCTGCTAAAGAAGCGATAAAGGGATGGTTCCTTTTGAACGCAAATCCTGGCCGCGGGAAAGGCGGCAAAATTAAACAAACTGTCATTGGCTACAAGCCGGCCGGGCAAAAGATATAAAAAGAACCGGCGCGGCTTGAGCCAACGTTCCTCTTTCTACATAACTGATTTCTACATCCTGACTTAAATAAAGACTTTGCTGTTGGAACCCGGTCTACCTCGTGTTTTTCCGGACAAAACACCAAACATTCAAACAGATTTGCAGAGGGGAAATGGGAGGAAGGAAATCCATTTTGCAGCCAGCCCCCTTCTGATCTACTGTCAGAAGCAACCAGTGAATTGAAAATGAAGTGATAACATATTGTGGAATGTTTAAAAGGCTGAAATTAAAGGGGAAAGAGTATAGATCTTTCCAATTTAGCCCCCCAATTGATACAAGCACTCGAGTCAAAGCAGCTGCCAAAAGCAGTGTGCTGTAAGATTACCTAATGCCTACTGCATATTTATTTTACATTTCCAACAGGGACAGAGATGGCTGGAAAATGCATGAGATGGGCCAAATATTCAATAACCTTACTGATCCCCATCAACTCATGTCCTGCCAAGTATTTTTTTAAATATGTTTTCCTCCAATCTTTGCTCCTCCTTATTTATCAGCCTGATAGTGGCGCTTAAAATTATTCTCATGTCTGCAGGCTATCGCTTCTGAATTAGTGTTTATCTTCTGCTATCGCTGGCTTGCAAATCTCTTCACAGAACTACAAACTTGGAGAGCTGGCAGGCATTTTAAGTAAAAAGAGAAAAAAAGGGAAAAAAAGGGAGAAAGGAACAGTTTAAAGAGACAGCAAGGAAAACCAAACCAAGCAACCAAACACTATCCTAGAGTTTATCCCAGAGATGCTGGAGAATGCCTGATAAATAGTTGAGCTTTTAAGAACAATCTCCTTGTTGAAAACATGGCAGAAATAGTTTCCCCGTAGACCAGTTCACACACACACATTCACGCACACACACACACACATATACATACAACCTTCAGTGATCAGATTGAAAAGCTGGCAGAGAAAGCTTTACCTTCAAAATATTTGTTTTCTATAGTAATTTTGCAGGCATCTGTGGAGCTATTTCTGGATTGAATATTATTCTAAGTATGCCACAGCATAAGGCCATCAAATCAAGAACTTCATAATTCCGGGTAACAGAGCCCAGCATTATAAGGAACACATGTTCTGCATTTAGGAGTCCAAAGATTATCCTTCTTATATCAACATAAGCTAAAAGAGAGCCACTTGGCAAGGGCATACTCCATTCACTGAGATGGACCAATGCATTCTCATGTTATATAAAGTAGCTTCTGGTCTTCTGGGTAAAAGTATTACTGGATTTTATTTTCTGTACTTTTGATTCCACAGAGCTCAATGTACGGCAGCCAATTCACAAAGTTCTCCAAATTGGGTGGAAATCCAGGACCTGCTATCACACATGACCACTTTGGAAAGAGTAAGCTTTAAAGGGTTAGCATCAATACTTCAAATGGCAGGTAAAAGGTATTGGAGGTGACAGTGATCACTTCAATATATGTCCTTTCTTTTTTACTTATAAAAGTACTTTAGAGACAGGAATATTAAGCTTCTGCTTGGCAGGCTATTCTAGAACAGTTAAACAGGTACCCAACAATCCAAGAACTTCTAATAAGTAACAGTTATTGTAAGAGTGACTGTTGATTAATAAGAAAATCCGAAGGAAGGATTCTTACTGAAGGATCAGATGTATTTCCTCTTTATAATACTATCTATGTTCATCTACTATTGCTACGTAAGTGCCTGGATGAGCAGTTCAATTTCAATTTCTCTCTCTGTTGATATTGGGCAGATTTGATATCAGATCATTTCCCTGTAGCTGTGCTATTATGAGTAAACACAAACATCTGGTACATGGTATGATTATATCACCTGTATTACAATATCAGCCTGCAAATTTTGTTATTTTCACCATTGTGCAATGATATCATGACTTCTTGGTCTATATTCCAAATGTCCCTTCAATTAGATATGTATTTTTTTAATTTTTCACTTTAAAAAGCAGAAAACCCCTTTCTAACCAAATTGTTAGTGAATTTGGTGTGAAGGAAAAGTAAGAAACCACCATTATGATTTCAGTTTAAAGTTGAGACATTCAAATGCTTAGAGTACAGGTAAGAGTAAACCAATTTACAACCACAATTGAGCCCAAAATTTATGTGTCTAAGTGAGTCAGTTGTTAAGTGAATTTTGCTCCGTTTTATGACTTTCTTGCCACACTTGATAAGTAAATCAATATGGTTGTCAAATTAGTAACATGGTTGTTAAATGAATCTGGCTTCCCCCTTAACTTTGCTTGTCAGAAGTGTCAGCATTCCAGCATTTAATCCCATTTAAATCATGAGTCTCGAGCCAAACTTCCAAAACTTCAAAAGGATTTATTGGGAGTTAACATGTCCAGCACTGCCTGGGTGTAGCCGACTCTGAGACACATAATTCATTGTCACCCTTGGCAATATAAACTCATAAAATATTTCTATGGTCTTTTTAGAGTTGCCAAGATGATCACAAAAGGTGATCACATGATCTCAGGACATTTGTAACCATCATAAATGTGAACCACTTGCCAAGCATTCAAATTTTGATCATGTGATCATGGAGTAGTTGCAATAGTCATAAGTGTGAAAAATAGTTATGTCACTTTTTTTCAGTGATGTAATTTTGAACTTTCATTAAATGAACAATTGTAAGTCAAGGATTACCTGTATTTCTTCTTTTTGGAAACAGATTACCAATAGCAACATGATGGAAGGGAGTTCACTATATACCTTCCAACTAAAGCAATATTACCCTCAGAAGACCTTCTCAATGGGATTATTAATATTAAGCCCAAAACATAAAATTATCTAACTCAGAGGTATCAAACTCACATCATCATGGTGGCATCACATGATGTATCAGGACTTTTCCCCCGTTCACTAACTGAGCATGGGTGTGGCCAGTGTGTGATGCATCTGGCCCATGGCCTGGGAGTTTGATAGCCCTGATCTAACTGTATCAGAGAAAATGGTTTTCTCACTATCATGCTACTAGTACCAACAGAATAAAATATTTGCATCTCAGGGTTGAATTGTAGGATCCTTGCAGGGGTGCAATTCAACTGGTGTAACAATGGGTTCGGTGAACCCATTTTGATGCGTATGCACCAAATTTGTGCTTTGCGCACATACCGAGCATTTGTGACTGATCTTCTCCAGCGATCTCTGTGTATTAAACAGCTGAAGCATGACAATATGCTGTGCCACATGAATCAGCTGGGCTTGAAAAACAGGATATAAAGTGCAGACTAGAACAGGGGTGGGAGGGCCCAATAGCTGATCATCGGAGCCAACCGGTTTACTCACAACTGATCCTCAGAGATACTGGTTTTCCAAAACTGGGCCAAACCGGTAGAATCCCACCCCTGGATTCTTGGTGCTCTCTGAGTTTGCTTTCTTATTTGTTTCATTACCCAACTAGGTAATATAATCAGTGCTAGAAGACAGTAGGGTTTGCTCTCTGTTTATTTCAGTGGCTTGCCTGGTCAGTGCTGGTGGGAGTGTTCTTAGGGATTCCTTGATTAGGTTGTTGTTTACTGTTAGCTCATTGGTAGCATGCCACTAATCCTGTTCCAATATGGGTAAATGACAAAGTTCACTGGCAATGATGAAGAGAGGCCAGGCTAGATATACTGAACAAAACTTCCTATAGATCTTCTCATACAAATTGCCAGCTTGCCAGAACTATCACTCTTTATATTTGGGATAGCAGTTTTTGCCAACAGAAATATTATGTTTTTGTGCAGTTTTGTAAAATTTTTGTAGTTTATAAAATCCAAAAACACTGTTTTTTTTATCACAGTGGGAGGCAGTGTTGAATGTGCACCATGCAATACCAACATTATCCAGTTATCTCTACATATCTGGAAGTCAATCATCTCTACAGAGGCTCAGTATTGGATTTAATGATGTAGCCTTTCAATTTCATTTGGGATACTTTCAGGAAATTGACCCAGTTGTCAAAACAAAAGATAATGTTGATGAGGTAGAAAATTCTACCGCAAGTACCATCCTAACAGATGTTGGTTTGGATACTGGGTCATAGAATTCCAGTTCAAAACCCTTCCCTGATATTCAACATTGCTGTCAGACATTGCTGTCAGACATAGTAGGTATCTTGGTGCCTTCTAGCTGATTTTTGAAAATCAGCTCCAATCATGAAATTAGCTGTGTGCAATTTTGTTCTCAGCAGTGACTGTTTTGTCTTGTTGGGCCTCTACCAAAGAATGGTAAGCTATCATTTTTTGATGGATTTCTGTCTTAAATTTCCCACAGTATATTATCACTTCATTTTCATTTCATTGGTTTCTTCTGATAGATTGATTGCTAAGTCTCTTCTTTCAATTCTTAAATGGAATTGCTGAAATGCTTGGTGTTGAGCAAACTGCTACCCTCTCGTTTTCTGCTAAATTAGATCCTTAATTAAAAATGCAGATTAAAGTTATTGCCAAAAAACCCCCAAAATAGATAGATTGCTCGTTTACCAATTAAGCCTTGGAGGTTAGCTGGTATACAGGACCATGTGCAAGACAGACACATTTTGTACTTATTCCAAATACATTTTTTTGCTTGGATCCTTTAGAAAATTAAGTTTCCAAAACTGTATGTCACATCCTGATTTTTATATAGTTGGCAAGCCAATCTTTCCCATAAAGATAATGAAATATAACTAGTAGATTAAAAAAAAAAAGAATTACTGGGCTGTCTCAACTTCTAATGTCTCAATGTGAGGAACTACAGAAGTCAACTGAAGGAAAAACAGCAACAGAAGAAAATAAATGATGGACCGAAAAAAATAAAGGAAACTTGGACAAAAAACTATCTGGAATAGACCTTATCTATAAATATTCCTGAAATTATACAAACAAGATATATGTATATGTGTTCTTTACTTTAAATATATAATTGTTTCTAAATATATAGATAGAAATATGGATATTTGTTCTTCAAGCAGAAGGAAGAGAAATGTTCAAAACTTTTAGAAATTTCAAGATGTTTAAATATTATGATCAGAATCCATGGAAACTCCTATATTTAATTTCAGCAAGATCATGTTCTCCCAGTTCTAAAATATGCAATCAAAGTGATAACTTTGATTTTGATGTTATATTAGTCCTGTTCACAGTAGAATAAGTCCTGTTGTACTGAATGGGATTTGGTTGAACAGGATTGCACTATTCATGATAAAAGTGTAAGCAAGCATGTATTAGCTAATAAATATCTTGGGAGCATTTATATTGGGGAAATGCATACAGAATTTACACAAATTTCACTGTCAAACGGAGCATTGCTTACTGGGAATATCATTCCCTTTGTGAACCAATGACAATGTCTGGTTTAATTCTATTTTCACCAGGTTGCCATGAGTGAATCTAGATGGTTGTTTTGAAGTGGGAAGAATAATAAGATAATTCTCACAGATGTGTCTGTTTGTGTGTGTGAGGGGGAAACTGAAAGAAATGGTGAACCAAAACATGCTCATCAGGACATGTTTTCAATAACAGGAACTTAATCTCCATGAGTGTGATGGCTCAGTGGTTAAAGACACTGAGCTTGTCGGCTGACAGCCCACGTTCGAGATGAATACCTCATGGCATGGGGTGAGCTCCTGCTATTTGCCCCAGTTCCTGACCACTAGCAGTTTGAAAGCATGCAAATGGAGTAGATAGGTACTACATTGGTGGGAAGGAAATAGCGTTCTACGTACCTTGACATAGTCATGCTGGCCACATGACCATGGAAGAATCTTCATAGAGTGCTGACTCCCTCAGCTAAGAAATGGAGATAAATACCGTCCTTAAAGTCGGATATTCCTGGACAGGGGCAATTTTTACCTTTGACTTATTCTCCATACATAGTATTTCAAAACCAGACTGATTTAGGATCATTTTATGCAGTGGTCAACATTTTTTACTTCCGGTTCTGTGGGTGTGACTTGGTGGGTGTGGTTTGCTGAGTGTGGCTTGCTGGATGTGGCAGGGGACGGATACTGCAAAATCCCATTCCTTCCCCATCCCACTAACTTGCTTTCCAGCTCTGTTCTCCTGTGCAGGGCAACAAAAGAAGACCCAACTGATCAGCTGGGACTTGGGAGGCAGAGAATAGAGGGGGGTGGGGCCAGTCAGAAGGGATATTTGCCAGTTCTCTGAACTACTCAAAATTTCCACTTCTGGTTCTCCAGAACTGGTCAGAACCTGCTGAATACCACCTCTGATTTTATGAACCAATGAAACTAAGATCACTTTGTTATTTTACAGGGTCCCTTTAAATATACATGTTTTGTTGTGACATGTATACAAAAGGGAAGAAATGTGTGCTTCAAGGATGTGACTGTGCTTTCATCATTTGCACCCCTTTTACAAACATTAAACACAGAGAGACAGACATCCACACACCAGACATCTCTGCAAAAATTAGCTAATGTACTACCATTCTTTAAAAAGTGATGCAAGGGAGGTCTGGGAAATTATATAAAGTTAATTTAATACATTGCAGATAAATTGGTAGAAGTGGAACTGAAATAACATTTCTTCTCAAACAGTAGATCAAGACTGCTGAGATACTTTGGACTATTGAAAGCCTGGAAGAAACTCTACTAAGTAAGATACTATCAAGATGTAAAAGTTGTGCAAGAAATGGAGAAAATGAATGGGAAATATTTTTTCTCATTTTTTTTAGCATAGGAAAGTCACAGAAAAATGGTTGAAAGGGAGATTATTTATGCACAAATTGTTCCTATCAATTTGATTGTTCATATGTGTTTAACTGACCAAATTAAGCTAGTTTTCTGAAATAACTGAACTGGTTATAATTCAGTTTCAAAAAGGATGTACTAACTGGAATTCAAAGTTGCTTTGGAGAGAACTTATTTAATAAAGAGCAAAATATGAAGAAAACAGATTCTGCAGGATCAGGGAAAAAAAAAATCTTCTGAAATAAACTCTAGTAACCTGAAGAGTTGGCAAGACCATCTTAGTTTTAAGCAGGTAAGAACTGATGCTTATTTACAAATAGAGAGAGACTGTCTGTACATAATGCAAATTGATCTTCTAGAAAAGCAGCATGCACAAGACATAATATAACCAGCTAGCTATATGGATATTATTTATGTATATGGATATACTTAGAGTATGTAATATGTAATCTGAAAGCAAAATAATTTGCTCTTCTTTCCCTTGTTCTGAAGAAATACTGGGTGAGCATTGTTCTTCTTCTTTTTTTTTTTTTTTTACAATGGTGCACTCTTACCAACTTCCTCTCTACTTCATTTGGGATATTTCCAAACATTGCTGCCAACATCTGGGCCAGTTGTTGACATATAAAGAAGAATATCTATAGCTTAGGGTTAAAATGAGGGGTTCTTGGGTGGTCTCTGAGGTTGGTTATTTTTTTGTAGATGTTTCATTATCTGAACTAGGTAACGCCACTAGTATACATTCTTCCCATTCTCTCTAAACATCTGCTAGAAAACAACCAAGCTCAGAGAGCAGCAATGAGTCTTCAGTTGTTGATATCTCAATAAATAAATGAATTAATTAATAATACACTAAACATTTCACACTCTTTTGGTCTGCTTGGACTATTTCCTTATTGGCGTAGTATGTGTAAAGCCAGCCAAAGCAGTGCTATGTTATCAAAAATCTATTGAGATCTTAAATGATGCATGTCTCCAACCAATCAATTGACATGAATAAATAAACCACAACTTAAAATAAAATACACTTTGAATTCCAAGAGTCAAGGTGATGATAAATAAAAGAAGACAAGAGAAAGAAGAATGACAGGAAATTAATGCTCAGGAAAGAAAACTGAGATGGGCATTTGCTACCTATCATAACTACTCATAGACAGGCATGGATTCTTTCCAGTGAGGATCTCATACCTACATAAAAACGTACAGGGAGAATAAATGCATGAAAGTAATGCTTTATTTCTGCTTGGCTGTTCCTAACTATGTTCCTGGCTTGTCTGTCGAAAGCATTACTTCTGAGGCAACCGATCCAATGAAAGAATGTTAACAATATAATCTATAACTTACGTATTTGACTTTTGCTTGCTGAGTCAGCTGAAAGAGAAGTTGCCAGCACTTAAATCTGAACAAATGAACAACTATTGATTATCCCAACTGAACGGAAGTAATACTGTAATGGTCTGGAGCAGAAAAAAGAATAAAGTATGCTGAGATTTTTCGCGCTGACTATAGTAGGATAAATAACATTTTCTGATTCATTCATTGGATAAGTACCTCTAGCAATCTTGGCTCAAGTGTAATATAAAGAAGACAATGGGATTGCTTTAGAGTAAATACCATCTGTCATATTTAATAGCCTGAGTCACCAGTAGGAGAAAATTACTTTTTGGGAGAAATGTCTTCAACTGGCTGAATTAAGGCGTCAATAAGTTTGGTACATTGTTTTTCATAGCAAATTACATAACACAAAGAAGATTCTTTCTTTAGAATCTGGTGGAAGAAAGTTTTATCTGACGATATCAAAAAATGTACAATTTACAATTCCATGTAAGACTTCAGAAAAAATTGTATTTCACTCCCAAGAAACTCTCAATGTACTTTTAATGTGACAGAAGAAAGCTGTTAAATAGAAGGTTTGGATTGGATTGGGGTTGGGTTGAGTTGGATTGGTTTGGTCGGATTAGATTAGATTTCTATCCTTGACCCAGAAAAGGATAGAAAAGGATGTATCTGATATGAAAATGATAGATGATCTCTTTACTCCTTACTGATCTTATTGAGACTGAACCACTACAGTGAGGTAGAATACTTATCTCTGCACAACTTATAATTTTTACTCCAGAAATACATGAGATGTGGTTCTATAAGTTCTTAACTCTATGTATTTCTTTAGTCTAATATTTAATTTAATACTTTATTTTAATTTGATTAACTTAAAAAGTATAGTTTTCAATTTCTTCTCTACCTTTTATTCTGTATACAGTATGTCTGGACATATATAACTCTCTTGGCAGCACTGTTTTGCCAAATGATTGACTTCTTCTGAGATGTTTTATTTTCAAGTAGTCTAGTATTCTGGGATTCTTGGGGTTCAATCCAATTAGTAGTTAGGTCCAATATCGCATGTGGGTAGGTGCCTTTTGACTCTTTTGACTCCTGGAGGCTACATGGGCAGCTCCCTGCAGTTTTCATTTACATAGCTTAACTTCTTGAAATCAACCATCTGTTATTCCATCTGTCTCAGTAAAATTTTTTGCTGGTAAGCTATGTCTAGCTGAATTTCATCCCTTGGAAATCATATATGATGTAATGAAAAATGAATGTTATTTTACCTTCAACAGTGAAAAATACCCCAATATTAGGAGTCTGTACTCCTAATATTTTAAAATATAATCCAGGCCTATCAGGAACATTTTATTGATATATTTTATGATATGTACAGAATAACCCTTGAGTAACAAAGATATGCACATGGAAACGTTTATGAGAATAGTTATGAATAATTGTCCAGCCACACACAGATACGCTAAATTGGGTTAAAGTTTAACAGTTCAATAAATGGTCCAGGTCATATACATTTAACAATCCAAAGAATATCCAATTACAAAGTCTTCTTACCAATTGCCTTTGTCACTTCCAGTAAACAAAAATATCAAAGTATAACCACAGCATAAATACACCAGAGTCTCACAGTCAAACTGAGATAGCAACAGAATGTCAGAGATACAGAATGTCAGAGAGAGCAAGCCATGATCTCTAGCTCCCCCTTTATGGCAATTCATAATACAATCAACCAATCGGAACATAGTACAAATCAATACAGTAACTTTGTCTTAAAGCTACAAACATACATTGTTGGTTTATATATTGCCAAGCCAATTAATTGGTGGTCAGATTCCTAACAATATCAAAGCAATCCCTTTATGAGGCCTGAAAGATTTTTAGAAGAGTTTCACATTTGCTAGGGTTATTTTTAGGCACCGCTGATTAAGAGGAAGTTTAAATGACAGAAAATTGGCTGGGTTCAAGTGAACTTTTTCACCCTTAGACTCTTGCATAACCCATCAAGTTCTATGGTCTAATGGCTACAGTTTGCAAAACCCTGTTTTAGAGTGCTTGAAATTGTCATTCATTTCTAACCCAAATAGCTTCATAAGATTTAGACTTAGATTAACTTTGTTTAGATTAACTTATTGTCACTTTGAATATACACTGATCAGCATACATTAAAATGAAATTTTGTTGCCTACAGCTCTTAAAGGGTCACCACCTCCAATATACACTACATAAACATGACTAAATAAATAAACAAATGCAAAATTATACATATATCCACATATATTATATGACCCAGAGAAACAACACAGTCCAGTCCAGATGTACACATGTGTACAGTGAAAAAAATGAATCTTAAGAGTTGGATAGCATAGGGAACAAAGCTGTTACAGAATTTGGTAGTCCTGCTAGAAATACTTCAAAACCTCTTCCTTGAAGGGAGCAACAGAAACAGACCATGAAGTAGGTCCATGGGGTCTCTAACAATGCTTTGAGTTCTCAGCACATAGTGCACATAGTGCACATAGTGCTAATAAACAGCATCCTGAATAACAGGAAGGAAGCTTCCTATAATCTTCTCAGCTGTCCTTATCACTCTCTGTATGGACTTTCTATCTGAGGCACGATGCCACAAAACCAAACAATGATAAAGTTTCCCACCCTTCTATTTCCCACCATATCCAAAAGTTATTTTTCTACCTTGCTTTCAATCTGGCAAGGAGATGAACTATGGTAGGTCACTAGCCCTAAAAAAACAGAAATCTTTATTATGGCTTGTTTTGCCATTGTAGAAGATGACAAGCTCAACACAGAAGAAATGGAAGATATATGCTATCAGCTCAGCCAGATAAAATGGGTTTTTTTTTAAAAAAGAAAATATGTTGACAGGACTGTAAAAAGATGGTTGAGAAAAAAGGGACAGAGGTTTGTCACTGTTTTCCTCATGATGAAAGATAATTTGTTTTCAAAATTATTTCAAAGGAGAAAGGCATTTCTGTTCTCACTAGGAGACTATTAACCTCTTGTCTCAATAGCTGGGTTAACCTAGTAACAGACTAGGTTAAAATAGGCTGAACAGATTGTGCTTCAGATGTTGTGAAAACCAGATCATTGTATTCAGTCATAACACAGTTCTTTATCTAGCGTAATGGAGTTGTGTTTTGTTAAGATAGGTTTAGGATTCAGTGATGCAGACACAACCATTTAGTGACTGTGTGGCCAATGCCAATCTGTAATAACTGATTTTTGATTGTTTAGCTTCCTCGCTTTTAAGAAGAACACTATGGGGAAACTTCTCCCATATTTGATTTCAATTTGAGCAGTATAGATTTCATCACCTCAAACAGAAACTCTCATTTCAAAGAATGTTTGGAAAGTTCTCTTCCTTTTGGAGAAATATAAAAGAAAAACTGAACTCTTTCCACAATTAGAGAAGAATTTTGAAAGGCCTTATAGATACTCCTAGTATAGTGGAACACCCAGGTCAGTTTCATCTTTGAAGAGTTAGCTATAAATGAAGAGAAGAGCCCAAACTTTTTTTTCTTTTTTTTGCTAGCCTAGAGCTTTTATACTGTGTCTGTCCAATGTGTGTTATTCAGAGAGATTCCTGAATCCTTTCCTCTCACCAAAGCAAATGGACAAAAGTCATCGATCTTCTGATTGATTTAACAACATTCTATCCTGTGTCTTTTACATTCATTTACAAGATTTATATTCTGATCAACCTTACAATAAACTACACTTAGGCATTCTTCTACAATAGAATTATTATTTTTACAAACATTAAACCTAAATAAAAGGTCACATATGCAAATAGAGAGAGGAATGAAGAGAATCATTGCTCTGTATGTCTCTCTCAATAACCATCATATTATGAAGAATTCCCTCCCCCCTTCTGTATAAAGATTATGGGATTGATCAGAGCCACTAATTTTGCAGAGAGGGTGAACCAATTTGGGTGGCACATCCCAGGTGCCTGATGGATCCAGAAGATTTTCAGATGTGGACAGTTTTGTCAAATGTCCAGGCAGTAACTGGAACACACAGTTGACCAGAACACAAGATAGATTACTTCTGAATGTTTTCTCATTGCTTGCCAATTCTAGGCAGCCCTTTAATTATCAAAAAACTGTTCAGTATGAAGCATGAAAAGATGTCTTGAACAACACTAGCACAAAACAAAACAAAAAAGCACAAATGGACGTGGGTACCTCTTCAAGTTCAAGATTACTCTGGAGTGGATAGGACAGCAAAGCAGACCTACTTTGCTGACCTTATTGTATCTGCAGAATGTTGGCACTATATTTCAAAGATGTACCAAAGGCCTAAAAATTATATGGTACTTGTAGTACCTTTGTCTATCTGGTTGTCTTCATACCTCCATACCTTCTAAATTTGTCTGTTTGGTTGTCATATCTTACTCTCCCTATCTTCTTGCCTCTATTTATTTCATTTATTTCTTCATGGCTTCTTGAAATTGCGAGGTTAACAGTTTGTAGATGGACATGTGTTATGTCAAGGCATAGAACGAGACCTACTATTATATTATGTGCAGGGTGTTCCACATTCATCTAGTTGCAAAATATATGATAAACTAATGTTAGTAAGATTCAGAAATGGAATTGTGGGTGTGATCTTCTCTAGCTCATATATTCAAAAAAGGCATGGAGAAAGCTAGTTTCCATAGAGGAGTGTTCAAGTAAGTAATCCTTCCAGTTTTTCTCCTAATGTCTAAAGTGGCATGCTCCAAAAATAGTTTGGCTACTTCATCTATTTTCTCAAGTGATGTGATGATTTTATTCCCTTCAACATATATATTTGCTTTTTTATTTTCAATATTTTAATTTCCATAGAAAACCTTGCCTATTGTGGCCCCTGATGACAAGCAGTCCTTCTTCCCATACTGTTCTTTCCTTCTTACATTTCAACCTTTCTTCCTTCCATTCCCAATGTTTTATGCTGGTAGATCAGCCATACTTTTGCAGTTTACTTGCTCCAGTATTAACATGTTACAATATGCTATCATAAATTAAGTCAGAAAAGACAACCTATTTTGGGGGAATTGGTATTTTTAAGGGATTTTATGGATGTTCTTAACAAAATGACATTATTGGATTGATGTCTGTTGGACTGATATCTGTCAAAGAAGTAGACAACCTATCAGCATATTTGAGAAGATCCCTATACTCCAGCTTACCATTCTTTACTAATATTGTGAATACATGCAGAGCATATTGAGGGCTCACCCTTCATTGTAATTCTCTACAAAACAATCATGACAGAGAGAAAGGAACTGGCCCCAAAGCCCAATTCAAGTTATTGAACCTGGTTCGCTCCCGAGATCAAATTCAGATTACTCAGTACCCAACCTGGTTCCTTTGGGGCAGATGGGCAGGCTTCCAAACACAACAAATGTTAACCACCCACTATTTTAACTCCTTTCAACTTCAGGGTCCCTGTGGAATCCAGAGACATTCTTTTAAATAAAAATAATGCTCAAGGCAAAAGTCTGGTCCTCTACAGCATGGCAGCCTCCCATGGTTGCATTTAAAAAAACCCAACTTGCTGTGTTTTTTGCATTCCATATTCTATTTACTTAAACATTAGCGTAGGTCTTTATGAAAAACATCTTTATGAGTAATGATATTTGTTGTGCTGACATAAGCAAGTAAGGGGGCAAAAGATGGGATTACATAAAAATTAGTACATGTGCTGACTTAGATAAATGGCTGAAGACTGAAGTTGTAAACAACTTAACAGAAGTGAGATGGGCTTGAAAGCTTAGTTGATTATACAAGGAATAGCTTGAGCAAAGGATATTAGGCTCTTTTGCTTCACTCTGACAAAAAAAGAGTAAATTGCTGTAGCATCCTAGCTTCATGCAGCCACATCTGTGGACCAAACTGCTTGTTTTGTGTATGGCCCATCTGTAGAAATCACTGGAGCCAGTATTAAAAATGACCTTCTGCAGCCCAAGAGTGAGTTAAATAACTCTTTGCAAGGCAAAGGTTAAAGACACTGCTATTTCCGCTGAGAACAGCATTGCAATCTGTATTCTTCTAAAAGTATCAGTAATGGAGCTTTATTATAATTAAGCATGAGATGCCAAAGAAGGATCTGAGTTAGAAGAAAAAAAAAAGGGGGGGGGAGGGGAATNAGAAAAAAAAAAAGGGGGGGGGAGGGGAATGAACATTACATCATGAATTCTAAAATGCCAGAAGACAAACTTTGTGCAAAGATTTAAAGAGATGGTGTGGCTTTGCTTGACATTGTTCTGAATCCCTTCACTGATATACACAGAATGCTATTCCTCCCTTTTCAGCCAGTTACTGGGAACATATGCGGGGGGTCTTCTAGTTCATACTTGGGCATTTTATAGCTCCTAAACCATATTTGACTCTTTAGCTGCCTCTATCCAGCTCACATGAGGTCAATAAAAAATTAGATTTTAAAAGAAAATAGGGTGCAGGAGAAGAAGCTGAATCAGGTCCAGCTCTGCACAGCTGCTATGCATTCTTTCAATCAGCTGGTGATGGAAAGGAGAAAACTTGCTTTTCTGCATCTGCTTATCACTCAACCCTCACCTGGATCAGCCTGAGAAATTGAGGTGATGGTGTTTGAAGACATCAAATCAGATTACATTGGTTTGGGCCAAACAGTCCCAGTTTCTCATGTGGCCCCCTTGGGAAAATTAATTGCCCAACCCTGTTCTGGCTATTGAAACAGCTGAATGGAGTCTGAATATCTGGATCTGGAAGTATCACATTCAAGTATGGTCCGAAGTATCTTACGAGTGCAAAGTGCAAACTGCAACATGTCATATGTGAAGCTGCTTTTAAAGCACATTGTATTTGTGCTATGATCGTTGCATTTACTGTCTGCAGATTTCCAATGAAATTTCAAGATTTGGCATTAAATCTCCAAGGACCTTCAGAAATACCATCTGTAACAGATCTATTCAACTGGATAGATCCTCCATTTTCATGAAGTTCGCATGTGAACACATGTGCGCGTACAGGGAGGTAAAAAAGGCCTAGCAGGAATGGGCTGAGACCAGAAGGTGTTTTTCTGTCATATTGCCAGTTCTACGGACCAGCCACTCTTGTTCTGCCAATATTGTTTTTCCAGAAATCAGAGCTCTTCCCCAGATCATTCACTGGAAAATATGTGATGCCATCTGAATTTCATTGGCTGGTTGAGGATTGTCTGTCATATAAGTGTATAATAAAGGTGGTAGTTGCTTTTGTTAACCATCAGAGAGAATATTTGTAACTCAAGGTGGGTCAACCTATTTTCCAAAGTGCCTGAAGGCAAAAGAAGAAGCAATGGATGGACACTTACCAAGGAGAGAGCCAACCTAGAATTAAGGAGACATTTCCTGACAGCAAGAATCAATAAAACAGCTTGCTTTCAGAAGTTGTGGGTGTCTCATCACTGTGGGTTTTTATGAAGAGATTTGATAGGCAATTGTCTGAAATGGCTATAGGGTCTCTTGCTAGAGCAGGGGGCTGGACTAGAAGACCTCCAAGGTCTCTTCCAACCCTGTTGTTCTGTTATTCTGTGAAGTCTCCAATCTTAGTTTGCAGATGTTTTTACCCAACCAGATTGTTCTATAAGTAAATGGTTGACTCCTAGACTTACACTTCTGATTGGCCCAGTAAAGTAAGCAGTGGATTGGTTCACTAGGAACCAA
>BHFT01043591.1:0-35137 GCA_004320025.1 Laticauda laticaudata | reverse complement strand
GGTAGTCAATGTACAGGTCCTTCTCTCCATTGTCTAGACGTTTTTTGAGTTCAGTGCGGAGTACACGGGAGTGGGCACGTTGCTGTATGGTTAGGTCAGGGCGACAATGGAGGTTCTTATGGTTGGTGTTAGTTTTGGTGAGATGTGCCAAAGGGCTCAAGGCCTGGTAATAGGCTGTAGGTTGGGAATTGGGGACCCCTGCCATAGGCTATGTCCTTTAGATCTAGTGGAAAAAAACCTTGGGCAGTCAATCCTGCCTACTCTTTTTCCAAAGTAAATTAAGATTTATTGCTTTGTCTCTTTGGACAACTCAATCCCCTCTCCTAAATCATCCAAAGTTCTAAGCATGCTGCAATTCCAAATTGTAACTTCAAGACTTTAGCATCAATTAGTAGTTCATTTATAAATCTTTTTCTAAATATACCCTTTTTGTCTGTCTCTCTGTCTGTCTGTCTGTCTCTCTCTTAAACTTTATAATGTCTTCAGTTTAAGCTGATCATAGTGAGTGGGTGGTCTTAAAAATTGAATACATAAATAGAGTTTTGAAGATGAGTCTTATATTTGGCAACATTTTTCTTCACCGGCTTAGCTCATACTGTAATTTCTCAGGATCATAAATCAATAATATGTAACATCATGAAAGAACCAAATAGATTGCAGCATTGTAGATCATGAAAGCAATCAATGGTATAGGCTTTCCCCACTTTTTGGCAGCGGTATATTTTCCATGCTTTTGATGTTGTGCAAGCAAATCTCTTTTGTATCATGCATGCCTATAGTTCAAGTAGAAAATTTGATTTCTTTTTAAGACTCAGAGATTTTCTCTTATATGTAAATTAGCAACTTATTAATTGGATTGCATTAAATATTGAATAACTGGACTTTCAACAGAATGGGTTTTGATTCTCTTTCATGCTACTTTCCTTTTGTATCTGTCATAAAAGTTTCTATTCCTCTGGAGCATAGTTGGGCAGGAAAATCGATTCTACTGCTAGATGCTATTTCCCTGGCAGATGAATAGTATCCAGTACAAGGATTTGTCAACAGCAGGGATGGGGGGGAAATCACAATGTTGTAAATGGCCCATACCAATATTCTTTTACTACTGAAACAGTGTTTATTAAAAAAATCTTTTTATACTTTGGGATAAACTATGAAGTATGAAAAGCAGTATCCTAATTATATGTGTGTAATATAAACAAGAAGTATCATGGAACATCTGTGATACTAGTAAATCAGAGGTTGAACATTATAAAAGTTTAGCCTATTTTTTAAAATATATAAATAGGCATACAAGAAACCACAAGATCCCATCAGCTGGAAGAGCAACAAGGAGTAGTTTAGTAATGGCTATTTTGAGAGTATGTTGAAAATCCCAGGAGCCCTCCCTATTTCCTGTGTACTTTTGGAAAAGCTGCCAATCACCCCTAGACTGAGACTCCCATAGGTTACAACCACAAGCCCAGACTTGACATTATCTGAAGAGTCACCCTCTTTTCTTATCTTCCCTTTACACAGAAAATCCATACAGAATTCTGCACATTTTCTTGTTACCATTAAAAGAGACAAAATAATGGAAGTCATGAACAGTCCAGCATTTTCTGTGCAGCTGCATGACCCACGTTGCTGTGCTTATACTCCCACCGAGCTGACCAGTACTCCCTGCAGCTGGTCAATGAGAAGATGTAAAAAAACCCACACACACCAGGACAGCCACCCCCATCTTTGTTCTTCCTGCACTGTGTTTCCTTGTTGCCAGGGGATTTTAAAAGTCAACCTGCCTCTGTGTAGAAGAGTGGCAGAGTTACCTCTGAGAATGCCTGGAAAAATTGGGAAATCGCCTGATATAAGGAGAGAGGAGGTATTTTGAAGAACAGAATGGTACAATGAGACCAGAAACTGCTTCACCTGTAGCTCCAGAATAAATGTTTGCAAAATAAGGTCTTTATAATTTGGTCTCTATAATTATATTAAGGTCTCTATATTTCCTCTGGAGCAGCAGCTAAGCCAAAAGGAAACCAGTATAACTTGCAAAGACATGTGCAAGTCCCTCATACTCATGGGGACCCAGGGGATTGACACAATCTCAGATTAGTGCAACTTTTTTTAATGTAGAAAACTTGAATTCCTAGTGAACAATGAGTTAATTCTTTTGAATTGTACCTTTTATTATTTATTTAGCAAATGGCATATCATACATGGATTAGCAACATATATTAACATTTCATCCAGATTAGTAAAACACAATAAAATATAAATGTTAAATATATATATGTTCAAATGCCAATGTCTAGGCCATCTAACCATTGAAGTGCAATGGTAAGATGGCCTAGTTTATATTTTAAAAAATCAGATACTGGACTAGTATATGCCCTCAGTTTACAGAAGGACACATGTGACATGGGACCTGTTGTGGCCTATTGGCCACTGGATCCTGCAGTAGCTGAATCAGATGAGGGGTGGGAGTCAGGGCAATCATCAAGGCAATCTTAGAGCTCCAAGGGGAAAGAGGGAATGGAGCTGTCAGAAATAGAGACAGGCGAAGACTGGGCCATCCATCAGCCTCAGATGGAGAATCAACAGCCCCCAGGTCTGGAGGTGGCTGATGAGGAAGAGGAGGAACAGCTGGGTCCAGTGCCTGATGTGCAGATATGCAGAAGGCAAAGGGGAGGAGAGCAGTGGAAATGTATGGGCCGGTTCTTGGGATGGAAGAGCCACCACTGCTAGAAAAACCCCACCCTAGCTCTGGGGATAAAAGGCAGGGGACAGATATGAACAGGTGTGGCAGACATTTATTGATTTCCCTGCTGGGCAGACTTGTTAGCCTAATGTGTGTGTGTGAGAGAGACTTTTTCCAGGGCTGCTGGTGCTTCTAATAAAGGGAGCATTTAGTTAACTACAGAAGGTTTGTCATGTTTGGGAGCCAGGTCAGAACAGAACCATGCATTCACACTGAAGGGAGGATACTATGCCCCATTTATACAGAAAGTCCTGGCAGGTGTCTTCCTAGGTCTGGACATTCAGTGATCCATCTGGCTTTCCAGTTGTACTTGTCTATGGTGGAACAAGCCACAGATTGAAGCCCCTTTGAAATGATAACTTAGAAAAGCAACTAATTATACAATCCCAATTTAGGAATAAATTAGGACTACGGTATATCAGCTACAAGCATTCAATTGAGTGGTAGATGGGAATAAAGAGGTCCAGTAGCATTAAACCTTTGTTGTTCAGATTTTCACAATCCAGACATGGTAACTCCAAGTAGAGACCTCATTAGCGATGCTCCATGGTGAGAACATTGCTCAGAGCTCTCTTGAAATTCATTTAAGTGCAAATTTGAGGCACAGTTGGAAATGGTTTGGCTGTAAATTATAATGAGAGAGTAGGTTCCTTTCCAATTCACCATTAGTATAATTAAAGAACGAGAAACCATGAGGGTATGATATATGACCTTCAAGCATGCAACTCATATTTTGTAAAGAGTTGGCAAAGTCCAGATCCCCACAAAAATAAAAGCAAGACAACTCTTCCAAGATAGGCAAGGCAGCTTTCTTTAAGGCCCTGTCACACTGCCCAATGGATGCAAAACGTTTGTAAAAAGGACACAGCAGACGAGAAAAACCGTTTGTTAATCTCACTTCGTCAAAAGGGGCAAACATGTGCATAACCAGATGAGGATAACTACGGAAAGGAACGGTACGGTGGGGTAGACACAAGCGGATGGAAAAACGGTGCAGAAGCAGAAGCCTAGCAGATGGGTAGCGGATGAAGAGCGTGATTGGCGACATCCTGCTAGGTCTCTGGGGGGGCCTCAGCAAAGTTCGGACTGTGGAACGGAAAGAGCGGATGCAGAGCGGATCGCCGAGCGGTATGAAGCGGATGCTTCACAGCGAGATGCACAGTGGAATAAGCAGATGCCAGAGCGAAGGCCCTAGCGTGATGCGACAGTCGGAAAGCCTACGCGGTATAGCAGAGCGTTCAAGCTCGACATGGCCGGGGGGATGTATTGCATCAGCCCCGGCGGACTAATATTAAGGAAGCAAAGATCGGAAGCAGTGTCCACCATCTAGAGGAAAGACCGTGCATCCAGACACATGAGTGCCTTGCAGCTCTGCCCGTGCCTGCCGCATGCCTGCCAGCCGTTGCTTGGCCCTGCCATTGCTCTCGCTGCCATCCGCTCCTGCCAGCCTCCCTGGCCAGTCCCTGGCTGTCCTGCCTGCCTGCAAGCCTCGCTGCAGCCTTGCTGTCTGCAGCCTTGGTGCCTGCCTGCCAGCCTTGGTGCTGCCTGCCCTGCCTGCTCTGCCAGCCCTTGTGCCTGCCTGCTCCTGCGAGCTTCCTGCGAGCCTCCTGCAGCCTGCCTGCCAGGTGTTGTGGCCTGCCTGCCTGCCAGCCTCCTGTCTAGCCCTCCCTGCCAGACTCTCACTGGCCAGCCAGCAAGCCCCCAACAACCATGGGAAAGAAGAGAAACCTCAGGCCTATCTGCGCTGCCGAGCCCTGGCAAGAGGTGAGCAGTGCCACCCTCACCTCCCCCTGGCCCTCACTCTGCTTCTGCTGGGGCTTCTGTAAGCACGGGCTCGCTCTCTGCAGCTTGGGCTTACTGCTCTGTCTGCTCTGGAGGAGCTGAGATGCTGCTTATGGCGGTGGTTGCTGTACTGCCATTGCTTACTTCTTCTGTAGTGCGTTCTGGCGGTGTGCTTCTGCTGGTGCTTACTCTGCTGATGGCGCTGCTCCTGGCTCGGTGGTGCTTCTGCTGGTGCTGTACTCTGCTGAGAGCCTTCTCCTCGTCTGCTGATCCTGGTATCTCTGCTCGTGCTCTTTGTGACTTCCCGTACTGCTCTGTACTGCTCGTGCTCTGGTCTTTGCTGGTCCTGCTCATCCTGCTGGTCCTCTTTGCTCCTGTCTGCTGGTGCACTGGTCCTGCTGGTGCTCCTGTCTGCTGCTGGTGCCTTACTTGCTGACATGAGGATGCTGGTCTGCTGGTGCTGGTGCTCTGCTGTCTGATGTTGAATGATGATGGATGATTCTGCTGGCCTCAGTGCGCTGCTGTGATGATGATATTATGATCTGCTCAGTGTGATGTGTCTGCTGCTGCTGCATGATGTGATGATAGATGATCACTGCTGGTGATGCGGCTGTGTGCTGGTTGTGGAGGGAGCAGCCAAGTACCGACTGCCCAGTCTGATTGAGGGCCATATGCGTGCCAGAGGAGGAAGAGGCAGACAATTGAAAGGGAGAGGAGGAATACTAATTGAGGGAGGAACACAGAGATAGGTGCTGGAGTGGCTTGGAGAGAATGACTGTATTCTGTGGCGGAAGGACAACACAGGTACTAAGGACACAAAAAGGACAGAAAGTGCTGGAGAGAGAAGGCAGAGAGCCTGGGCTAACATCGGATGTGGCTCCTCAATGGTGGGGAAGCACTTGCACACCTGGTTCGGAAGCTCTGCACCTCAAGAATCTGGCCAGGCACAGTTTAAGACTGACGGAAGAGAGCTACGTCATGGCCAGGTGAGCTTCCTGGAGGGTGAGAATCGCCACCGGAGGAGCAGCAGCAGCTCGTACAACGACCTCTCTCTCTCGGCTAGTGCTGAGAGCCAGTCTTTCTCAGCTGAAGTCAGCTGCATGTCTGCAAACAAGGTTTCTCTGTGGAGTGTCCTGCGGAGAACCGGGCACAGCTTGTTTTATAACCATGGTGAGCGCGGTGGAGGACTCCCTGGTGTCAGTGGAGGGAGACACGCACGTCCACCACAGCCCTACCCGCATTCCACCCCCTGCTCCACCTCCACAAAAGGCAAGAGAGCCATACAGGAGGGCAGAGCCACACTGTGCTGCCTGGCAGATCCATGGGACACCACCAGAGCCAAAGCATAGATCTTCTCAGGCTGTCCACACCGACCCTCATCCTCCAACCAGCCTTCCTCAACCTATGTGAACCAGACCCTACGTGACATGGCGGAACCCCAGTACCAGTAGTAAAGGTTCGGCGATCACTGAGCTGCTTTCACACCCTCCAGACCCAGAGGAACCTGCTTCCCACCCAGTCCAGGTTTCTCTACCACCCAGGTGATGGTCCCTACCCATTGCAAGGCTTTCCACAGCCCTCACCGACCAGGGCTTTACGCTTACCAGGAAGTCCAGCGAGCACAGGCAATGGCAGCCCTTCCCAGTCCAGCACAGAGTCATCGGACGATCACCGTTGCACCGGTTCACTGATGCAACGATGCCACCACGCAACAGATGCTACGCACGCCAGTTCCTCACCCAGCCTGCAGACAGAGCAGGCCCCACTACACTGCTCCTTCCTCCACTCCCACAGCCAAGCCCGGCCTCTAGTATCATCTGCCTCGGTACTGGGTGTCTGGACACCATGGCATGGATGGAAGGAGCTCTCAACATCACGGGCTGACCACTGTCTGAGAGCTTCCTCAACACATCCGTCACCTTGTCTCTGGGGCCAGGCACCCCCAGTGGGCTTCAGACCAGCACTTCAGCAAGCAGCCACCTTCCACAGCACCTGGAACCCTTCACCCCTGAGACTGGCACACCTCGAGTGACCAGAAGGAGTGCCAGAGAACTGGTGTGGCTACCTGTAACTGTAATTTGGACACTTGACCTTGGTTCATTTCTCTTTTACAGCTTGTTAGTTAATAAAGTTTTATCTTTGCTTCACTACAATTTGCTTCAATTTATTTTTTTAATAAGAGTCTGTGAAACTTTAGAAATGGTTTGAAGCCTTGCCATGCTGTGGATGGTAAAGGATAGCAGTGGATGGGCAGGGATAGCAGCTGGGTATTGGCAGGGGATACCTTTTGCGATGGTCTAGCTGTGGGATAGATAAACCTCCAGTGAGAAGCATAGTGGGAACTGGTATGTGTCCACCCTCCAGGTGGCCATCCCTAACAATGCCCTTCATTATCAATACTTAAGGTAGAATCATCCTTCATTCTCAAACATGTAACATCTTAACACAGAAGCTCTTATAAAGTCCTGTTCATTGTAAAAGCCCACCCCAACATACATGCCCAATCTCATTCTGTATGATGGACAGGCTGAAAGAAGCATCCATTAATCATCCTAGCCATCCTGTCTTGCTTGCACCCACTGCTCCAAGATTGGGAGTTGGCAACCTAGTGTTCAGGAGGTTACACTACTTCTTTCCCTTACCTGAAAGGCCTGTTGGGGCCCGTTGCACACCTCAGTTGTCCTACGAGGTTTCGCCCTTGCCCATTCCCAGGCTCCATGGTCCCCATTGCCTTGTTGGAGGTCCACGAGCCTGTTCGCAACACTGGGTGCGGTGCGCGATGTAGATTGTGCAGGATGCAACAAGCTTTCACTGATCCTTCTCACAGTGCTGTGGGTGATGCTTGCATGGTGGTGGAATGTACCTGGAACCTTTTCTGTGCCAGGATGCAAAGGGCGTTCTCTCACTACCTCGCCTTGCCCCTGGACAGCCTGTAGTTGAAGAAATCCGTCTCTTCACGGTGAGGAGTCTGGAAGTGTAGGCTTCATGAGGTAAGGTCTGAGGGAGAAGCGCGTCATCCCCCCACGATGAAGTAGGTGGCACAGTCTTTGCGTGTCCGTGGGCAGGGGGTCTTGGGATCTGGAAGCCCATTGATGAGTTACATTCCAGCCTCTTCCTTTGAGTGACTGGCACTTGTATACCTGGGCCATTCTGAACATAGCTGTTTGCTGAAGCATGATGTACACAGAACGCTGTAGTCAGCATCGAACCATCTGGCGAGAGGACGATGCTGAAGAAGCCCTATGAGGTTGAAATAAGTGACCCCGACTTGGCTGGAGCTTTACAAGCCCACGTGCTTGCATCTATGCTCGATGGTAATGTCGGAAGTTCACCTCTATACCACTGGCTTTCTCCAACTATTTCTTCAGCTTGTTTGTCAGTGTGGTGGGCTTGGAGGAGCTTCTCCATGTATTCTTTTGATGATGCCTGCAACCACTTCTCTTACCACAATGCTGATGGTGTTGTGTGGTACCCTCTCAGCATCGCTGCATGGCCTCCTGTAGGTGGCCCTGAGTGCCAGGTGGCACAGAGTCAAGTTGCCACCGTGAGCCCCAGGTCCAGGCTGGTGCCAGAGAAAGTTGGTGTTTGCCCTTGGTCAACCTGGGTGTCAGCTCACTGCAGCAACTTCGTCAACATGCGCTGGAGGGCATCCTCTAATGAAGTTCTGAATGCACGGAGGGTCTTCATTCCTGCAGCTCCCACCATCAGCTTGTTGTACAGTCCGTACTCTGCTCCCTTCCTCCGTATCGCATCTTCGGACCTAGATGCTTCTTGCCACCTCCTTTTTCTCCCATAAGTAGAGTTCACAGGACCTGGTAGATGTTTCGCACTGTTGCAAGGAACAATGGGGCTACCAAAAGTGAGTTTGTTACGCATCAAGGTGGACATGACTGATGTGGAAGAGCCAAGAGTCAGATGAAGGCTGCAGAGGGTCTGCAACAGCTGTGGCTGCTCGTGCTGAAAGTGAGAATCCAGGTGAGTTGCTCCCCCGTTTATGGCAAATATTAGGTTTTCCCACTACTGTGTCCCTTTCACCTCCTAGGCAATCCTTCCGAGTACATGCCTAATATCCGAAGATAGTTCCCCTCTTTTTGCCCCGAAAAAAAAAATGGTTTTTTTCCATTCTTAAATGCTTTCTTTCCCGGTGCTGCATCCGCTTTTTGATCTTTCTCCGTCCGTGCTTACTAACGCGCGCATACCATTCCGCTTCCTCCCTGTCCGGGTCCGTTTAACTGCTGGAAAAACGGATGCGAGTTGCGCGGATACGGAACGGATGCCTAGCGATATAGGGATGAAAACGGATTCAGAAAGGATGGTCCCCCGTAGAAGCTCTAGCCGGATGCAGCATGGACGTGGTTTTGATACATTTTTCCGCTCAAACGTTTGAGCAGCTCAAAACTTCTGAGCGTATGGAAGATGTCATTCAGAAGGATGCTGGGACGGATACGAGAGGACGCAAAATCGGGAGGCAGTTGAAGTACAGAACGGATACGTCACGCAATTTAAGCAACGGATGCAAGTGTTTTTCTCCATTTTACATCCTCTTTCCATGCCCGTTGGTGCAGTGTGACAGGGGCTTTAAACAAAACAATTATCTTGTGTTCAAGACCAAATTATCCATGAGCCTCTTTGTTCAATGTAGAATAGACATAAGCAAATACCTTTAATAACCTTTAACAAAATACAGTATCCTTGTAAAGCTATCCAGCAAGCAGTGTCGCCCAAGCACCCCAATCATGAATGCACACT
Source organism: Laticauda laticaudata (assembly GCA_004320025.1). Taxonomy (NCBI): domain Eukaryota; kingdom Metazoa; phylum Chordata; class Lepidosauria; order Squamata; family Elapidae; genus Laticauda; species Laticauda laticaudata. Next base: position 25,866 of record BHFT01043591.1, on the reverse strand, counting down.
ACAGAGTATTTAAAACTTAACTAATTAAAATAATAATTAAAAAAACCTAGTCTAAAAACCTATCTAAACCTATAGTAAGTTATGATAGTTTAAATAATGCGACTCTAATACATAGGCGCTAAAGTCACAATCATTTGTTCGATTCAAGAACAATTATTGCCTGTGGAAAAGAAATGAATATATCTGAGAAATTGGTCGCCTCAATATTTTCTAAATGTATATATATGGCCTATTGATGAGAGTTCAATTATATGATGAATGAGAAGGATGAGAATGGTCCTGTGGAGAATATTTTTGCTCTAGAAGACGGATCTTGCAATCTCTTCCAAAAAGAAAGAGGAGCGCAGACAAGTACCTTTTTGTGCTGTGTTTATAATGTCTCGGAGCGTCATCTTATCCACTTACAGATAATCCAGCATACCACACCATTACATCAATATGCCAAAATGCTACTTCAATGGTTAAAGACAGTAATAAAAGGATAACAAGCATTTCTCACCCAGACACTATTTTTCATCAGCCTCAGAAAAGTGTAGGAGCCTCGTTGGGCCTTCTTTGTCGTGGCCATCGTCGCTATACACAAAAGTAGAGGTGTCAGACTATATGAGTTCCTAGACAAATGTAAAACTAATGAACTCTTTCCACGACAATTTCCGATGATGCATAATAAGGGAGAGCCTAATTAGCCGCTTTTGGCATCTTCTGAATTTTATAAAGATCAATCTATTGGTTACTTGGATTAGATTCAAGTATTTGTACGGATCTTAGCGCAACAGCGTTATGACTCGCGCACCTTACAAGACCAAGTCTGAGAACCTCTGGACCTATAGGGAGCTCATGCTCAGTCTTCTTCTCCCTGGGTGTAGTCCTCACCAACGGTGGTGTCGTCATGCAAATTTTATTACTAGGTGGGACAGAGGCGTTTATAGAGCGATAAGCAGGGCTCGGTATGGTGAAGTGAAAGTTTCAGAGAACAGGGACACAACTGCCCTGTGAGAGCCAGGAGTACCTGAGAGCAAAGTGGAGGTAAAATTAGCTTGCCCACAATACCTAACACAGTTTGGGGTCTGATTAGTAAGAAAGCTCCTTTATCCATACAGCAAGATGTGGAAGAGGAAGCCCATTTGTAGGCAACTTCTTATCTCATGCAAGAGTGCAACTTCAATATCATACTCTGGAATGATGGGGTATTAAAGAGCTGAGCTGTAATCAATGAAAAGTCAGTCCTTTACATGCTCTCACTCTGCTCCAGATGGTTTCAGAGCCATGGCAATTAGCATCCTCTTGGATCTGTTATTCTATAGGCAAACTGGATTATGTGATCAAGGTTTAATGGAGCAATCCTGTAATTATGTTAATGACCGAGTCTGTTCAAAACAGCACTTCATAATTATGGCTGTGAGAGCTACTGGTCTATTAGTCCATTTCAAAGTATCAGGAGAGGGCTTTGGGAGCGAATAATAATGGAAGTTTTGAGACAAGAATGGAGACAATGGCTTGTGTAAAGAGAAAGGTTAAAAATAATTGTAAACACACCTGCAAGCTGGTCAGCACATGCTTTGGAGTACCTTTCCAGGTAATCTTATTCAGGCACAGCAGCTCCTTTTCACATCTCACTGGCTCCAAGCACCTCTGCTTCATATCAATACTCTTTGTACTGTGAATTAGTTGACTACCAGTGGTTTGTAAGAGGCAGTGTGTTCAAAGCACCTATTCAGTTCAAGAATGTGGGTCAAGAGAAGCAGTTCAATGCCTTCCTGCCAGTGATTGTGTCCTTATGGATTGATATGGGGTTGCTGCCCATGTAATTAGTGGGTTGTTTAAATTCCATGCTCAAGCTTGTTGTGGATCATTATTTGTGAAGTAGTCCCATCGGTCTTTTTTACAGTCTTTTTTTGCCTCCTTGAGCCCTGCTCAGTTCCGCGCCTTAGCCTTTGGTTGTTACACCAAACCCTGTCCCAAGACCTGAAATGCAATTCATGTTTCCTGAGAAGTAATTGCACGTCCTTGTTCATCCAGGGCTCTGTTGGAAAAACTTCTAGAATGCGCTTGATTCATACGTAACCATACGACACAGGTCAAGATGTAAAACAGTACAGTTTTTGTTATTCCATCAATTAAATCGCTCTCTTGTTCAATAAATTCCAAAATTAGTATTTGAGAAAATAACCTCAGATGATCAAAGTGCTGCCTTCCGCCTTGATGAGTGCATTTCAGGCTTTGAAGTACCTTCCAGGTACTGACGGGGAGGTATATGCTGGTAATATGCAGAGGAACAATTGGATAAATGATTTCTAAAGGTCCAGATGTGGAAGGAGCATGCTTTATATCAATCTTACATTAGAAACACATCGATCAACGTGTGATTGTTTCCCCTGGTGGCACATGTGCGACACATACTGATAAAAGTTCAGAGAAAATACAGTCTTTAAGCAAATGCTTATTAAAATCACCAGTGTATTATATGAGCCCCATCAGGAGCTCTTTAAGAGGTGTTTTATTTATTGTAATCTGCAAATAATGGATCAAGTGAAAGACACACACACTTGCATCAGGAAGAGAGGAGAGACAGACTGTAAAATCACTACTGCGACCGTCATTTATCTCTTGGCTGTTCTCCTAGTATATAATAGGAAGGGGTGTCATGCACGATGACAGTCATCAGCGGGTTCAAATGCAGGAAGCAGATCTTGTTCTATAAACACTGGCTGTGGTGCACCCAGTTAATATGAACGTGAATAGACAACAGAGTCCATCTCTTTTAGTCATGAACCAGAGTCCCTTACACTATGGGCTTCGTCGTGGAATACTGGTATAGTACAATGCCAAGTGGTGTTAGTGGAGGGTGCATTGGGAAATAGCTCGAGTGAAGCCAGCTTTTCGTAATAACAATCACATAGCAGTCCTTTAATCATGTGATTACGCATCAGAGAGAGATTATAATGCCATCTTGGAGGGAGGATGACACTGAGGCGAGAGAGAAAGGTATAGTGGATAGATATGATGGTGTTTGTGGCTGGCTAGTTATTTTTAAGGACTCCGAGTTTATGAGAGACTCCTACTCTGCAGTGTCTATCAGCTGCCTTTCTCTCTGCTTCCAACCTGTGGCCATTTAAATGATCCCGCTTCCAATCCATGAGAATCCTGTGGTCTTCTATCTCCTCGGGAATACTGTGAGTCCTGAAAATCCAACACAATAGCTCTCGCAGAACTTGTAGTCCATAGCAATTCAGTTTCTGTCGGCTGTAAGCCTCCCCCATGCACAAGACTCAGACACATAGATCACCCAAAACACACACACCAAACCCGATGAGTGAAAAGCTGGACAGCAACTGAATGTGCCACCTATTTTCTAATGGATATCTAGGATGTAGGATTTCAAGTTACCATCAAGGTGCAATTGTTAATTTTTTCTTCTTCCATTCAACTGGTGTTCCATTCTTTAGAACTGCGCCGTTCACTTCTTGGCAAGGATTTCAGAAAAAGTGTTTGCCAATTGCCTCCTTCCTAGAGCGACAGAAAGTGGATGGGCCAAGATCATCCAGCCACTTTGTCCCCTATGGTAGGGACTAGAACTCCAGTCTCACTAGTTTTCTAGCTTAACTGCCATAAACTACCACTTAAATGCATCTAATCCTTAAAAAAACATGGGTTCTTCATTTAGTTCCTATTCGGACCTAAAGCCCATGTCCCACTGCATCAACGAAAGTGCAAGAGCATGGTTTAAAATGGACAAAAAAGCTTTGCCATCCCGTTGGAAAATGCAATGCATCCGTGTGTGCTCACTGGCCATACGTGTTCATATGCTCTAATCTGCATCGAGCATCCGTGTCTTTCATCATGTGCAAGAAGTTTTGAGCTGCACAAAACTTTTTGAGCGATGAGCTTTTCGCTGGTACGACTGTACACCACAACCACATATCGGGCCAACAGATAACATTCTACGTCGTTGTCACTGTTAAACGTGGGGCTGTATCCTCTCGCATGCTCTGGACAATCCTCCAACTCAGCATCGCTGCAGGCTGACAAACGGAAAGAGGGAGGAGGAGCCGAAAGGTAACACGGAAGTCACACAGTGTAGTGAGCACGGAGAATAGAAAGGATGTTAAGCGAATGCATCTCTGTAATATAAAGCATTAGAAACAGATAAAATATGTTTGTATAATGGGATGTAATCTCCGCAGATATTTAAGGATTCTGGAGTAATGCCTGAGATATGTGCGAAGGACATCTAGCGGAAAACTGATATTTTCCTATAAAAAGGGGAGGAAATCAACTGATCCTCAGTATCAGTCCAGTCAGCCCTTGCTTGTGGCAAGACGCTCCTTCTACCTTGTGGCTTGCTCTCCACATCATCCATTGACTCCACCATGGACCAATAATAGCGAGTCCTATGGTAGCTGCGATCATTCAACAGCAAACCAAGCCTGTTCAGACGTTTTACCTTTCTACAATCGCAAGGAGAAAAAGGAGACCGTCCAAGAGCGTGTTGGGTCCGAATGATGGATGGGAGGAAGAGGTGGATGTTGGACTGTATGACAAGCCTGATGGTGGAGCTGAGGATGAAGACACTCGTGCATTTCCAGCACTTCGATGAGGATGCCAACCAGCCATGGTTTGACGAAATTGTAGAGCGCTGATGACCGCAGTTGGACCAACGCCGAGCACTAACTTCCGTCCACCTGGACTCTGGACGAAGGTGGCACTTGACTCTGTGGCAACCTGCCTCGAACCACAATTACAGAAACATGCAGTATCCGTGGAGGGTGCCACACCTACAGCATCAGCAAAGTTGGTCAGAGAAAGTGGTGCAGGCCATCATCAAAAGAATACGTGGAGGAGCTCCTCCAGTTCCCACCACTGAACGAAGGCTGGAGGAAAAACTTGCAGAACAGTGGTATCAGAGGTGAACCTTTCAACCACACTGTTGGAGGCCATTGATGAGAAGCACACTGGCCTGCAAAGCTCCACCCAACTCGGGTTCAATTATTAACTACAAGGGCTCTTCAGCATCATCCTCTTTGCCATGGTTGATGCTGACTAAAGTTTTCATTACATCGATGCTTCAGGCAATGGGTTTCAGCCTTCAGATGCCCAGTAAATATACAATGCCAGTGGACCTCAAGGATGGGCTGGAACGCAACCTCATCAGGGTTTTCTAGATCAGACCCCCTACCCATGGACACACAAGATGTGCCCTACTTCATCCGTGGGTGATGATGCCTTCTCCTCAAAACCTACCTCGATGAAGCCATACAGTTCAAGATACCTCATCCCGTGAAGAGAGTCTTCACTACAGGCGTCCAGGGCAAGGCGTGGTGAGAATGCCTGGCATCCTGGCCAACAGGTTCCAGGGACTTTCTCACCACCATGCAGCATTCACCCGGGACTGGGAGGAGCAAATCAAGGAAGCTTGTGGCACTCCTGCCACAGATCTCATCACACCCGCTACCCCAGTTTGCAGAACAAGACTGTCGCCCGTTCAACAAGCGCAATTCGGGGACATGGAGCCTGGTGAATGGAGGCAAGGACGAAGCCCTGATAGACCTGTTGATGTACAAGGCCTCAACCAAGCTTCACGTGAAAAGGGAAGAAGCGCGCAACGCTCCTGAGAACACTGGTGCAACTCTCAAGCTGGAGCAGTGGTGTTGGCAAGACAGGATGATAGATGGGTAATGGTGCTTCCTTGCGCCCTGTCTCATACACTGATGAGAATTGTTGCCATGTATTTGAGTGGCCCTACAATGAATAGGGCATATAATACAAGAGCTTTGTTTATTTCGAAAAAGTGTGTGATCAACTGAATAAATTGTTTATGATAAAAAAGGGCCATATGTGCGGCACCTGGAGGGTGGACCATATACAGTCCCACTATGCTTGCACTAGAGTATCTATCACACTGCTATCCTTACCTAACCCAAACTAGTCCTTACACCATCCCTACAAGCATGCAAAGGATTAACACATTTTTTTCAAAAGTTTCACCAACCACTTCATTAAGTAAATAAAATGAACCAAGTGTGTGTGAAGCAAAATATAACACTTTCTAATAACTGTCTTAATTAACTTGTATGAACCTTTATAAAAAGCAAAAAGAACCAAGTAAAGTTGTCTTTAGCAAAGATGAAAGTGAACGGTAACAACTTCAGTCTCTGGCAACCATTCTCATAACTCTGTGGCATGTCCATGGTCTCAGCCTGTCAAGACGACCAGGGACTGTGGAGGTGCTGTGGCTGAGTGCTGGTCTGAGGCGGCCATTCGGGATGCTTTGGCTCCGAGAGTACAAAGGGGCTGGTGGTGTTCAGAAGCTCTTCAGGAGAGGCAGACGCAGTCCGCGTGAGGTGAGGAGGTCCATTACGTTTCAATAGGACCATGGGAATGTGAGTAGGCGGCTCACAAGACCGACTGGAGTTACTGATTGCCCTGTTGATGGTGCTTGTGGCTGTGTAGGGTGGACGGTAAGGCACGGAGTGGGTAGTGGGCTGGGGTCTGGTCGTCATGCGCGGCGAGGGTAGTGTCATGGTGGCGTGCGAATGCAACCTGGCCTGGACTGGGAAGGGCTGCCTCTCTCGTGGGAAGTCCTGGTACTCTTAGCCTGGTTAAAGTGAGAGGCTGTTCGACAGCGTGAAGCTGTGACATCGTCTGGGGTGGAGGAGCAGCACCTGGACTGGTGGAGCAGGTCAGCTGACCGGAGGGTTGTGCAGAAGTGCTCGTGACTTTCTGCTTCATCAACCCGTACTGGGCCTTGGGCAGGTCCATGAGGTATGGCTTCACGTATGAGCAAGGGCTTGCGGTGGAGGACTGTATGTTGCCTGGTGGAATCAGCTGAGAGAGAAGTCTGTGCTGGTTTTGTTTGTGTCCTGAATCTCCACAGCGTAACATGGGGCTCTGACCCTTCGGTCTGCTCTTCTCTCTGCCTTCTGGAGTGGAGCTGGGTGGGGGTGGGTTGGTCTCTGGTCGGCTGCGCTTCTTCGTCCATTTGTACAGGGGATCCTCCCACGTCTCTGCAATGGGAGTGCAGCTGTCGGGGGGTCTCTGCGTGGCCCCTCTAAGACATCTGCCTGGACAGGATAAGCTGTCTCCTGGCTGGAAGAGGACTTGCTGTCTGTGGGCTGTCCTGAGGGAAGGAGGGTTGTTCCAGAGGGGCTGCTCCTCGGTGATGGAGCCTCAATCCCTCCAGAACTGCCTCGTGGCCATGATATACATCTTCCTGTCAGTGAGCTTGATAGCGGCCTGCCTGGAATTTCTTTGAGCTGTAACTTGCCATAACCAGGTGGCATGTGCTTCCACCTCCAAAGAGTAGGTTCTGAGTGTAGCCCAGGCTCATCTGCCTTGTCTCTCCACGCGCCCTGGCTCCTCTTGTGTTGCGATAGAGCCGTGTGGCCCTTTCTCCAGAGGTAAAAACTGCATTCCCTCAGCCATTCCAGCACCTCCTCTCATGTGCCTCCCTCGGAAAGGGGGTATTGCTTTCTCTCCTCCTCTCCTTCCGTGCCTCTTCCACCCATCTGGCAGGGGCTGAGCAGCAGGGCTTCAGCGGGCTTGAGCAGCAGGGCTTTGAGGGCCTTGGGGGCCTTTGGGTCCACACAGCAAGCAGCAGCAGCAGCCACAGCCAACGGAGAGAGCACCAGCAGCACCAGCAGGCAGAAAGCACCACAGCACAGCACCACCCACTCACCACCACCCAGCACATCACCAGCAGGAGAAGCAGCAGCAGCAGCACAGCAATTAGAGTCAGTGACAAGGGGGTGGGATGGTGGTTCTGTCCTTCTTTGCAAGGGCTGCAGGAGTTGGCACAGGCTTGTCCTCTTCTTCCCTGATGACAAAACCAAGGTTATTCGAAGAGGTCTGTGGCAGCATGTCTTTCTCTGAATGCCGACTGCTTAGCGATGCTGCATCCTTTTATATCCATGGAGCTGAATGCAATTCATCCCCCTACTGCGCAGTGACCGCTTTGCGAATCTGCTACGCCCCGCTTAGCATCCTATAAGGCGTCCATGAGCATTCCCGCGTCATCCGCCTACAAACATGCGCGCGTCCTTCCGCCTACGCATCCAACTTCAATTACTCATATTCTCCCCCAGAAGCCCTGCGGATGTGTCATCCGCTTCCATCTGCTTCCATCCGCTAGGCTTCCTACGAACATCCACTTATCATCCTTGCTACGTACTACCCCCGTCCGTTCCTTTCCATTGTTTTCCATTTTTTTTATGCAAATTTGGGGCACTTTTGAGAGCGGATAACAACAGATGGAGCCACCCCCAAAATTTCGCTCGTCCGCTGTGTCCTTTTTGCATACGTTTTGCATCCGTCGGCCAGTGGGACCTAGCCTTTACTTTGTTTCAGAGATACATTTTTATTTGTTTAATATGGGGTGGAATCTTAAAATCCTTGGGCTGGCAACCAATTCAGGCTTCTGGTAAGGGATAACTTGTCAGTTTCCCTGGCTCAAATTTGGCAGAAACCACCCAGACAAAAGATACAGCAAAGCTAAATAAGGATCTTTATTGCATACTAGGATTAAGCCATTGTAAACAATGATTGCTCTCTGTCAATACAGGTCTGCAGTTCCTTCTTATAAGCATGGCAATTTAAACCCTGTGTTTTCTTTCCCCACCTTTCCCATGGCTTAACGGATACTCTACCTTGCTTTGAATTTCTCAGATCTGTAATACCATTCCTATTCTGGGAAGTCTAGCTTCCAGTGTAATTTTTACCTAGCAGACTGCTGGAGACGGGGGTGGGAAGAAGAGGGAGGGGGAGAGGGAGAGAGAGAGAGACAGAGAAAAAAATGTACCCAGTCTCATATAGTTTTAATTGTGACCCTGACTAGCACATGTTTTGTCTTACATTTTAGGATTTATTTAAATATTCTGTACATTCTGGATTGTATCCAGTGGTCAATCTAAAGTAGGGGTGTCAAACTCACATCATCACAGTGGTGTCACATGATGTATCAGGACTTTCCCCCCCTTTGCTAAACCAGGCATGGGCCTGGCCAGCACGTGACACATCTGGCCCATGGGTCAGGAGTTTGACAGCCCTGATCTAAAGGATGGTGAAAAACGCTTCTGCTACTTAAGGTGGAATATCCTGTTTTGGGGACATCTTTCAAAATTCAGAATGAGCTCATTTTCAAGAGGTATAAAGTGGGCACCCTGTGTGGGAAGATATCAGCAAATCCTGGAGCTCATCTTGAGTAACCTGCCCCAGCAATAATTCAGAATTCGATATAATCCCTCACTTCATGCCCTTGGAACAAGTGAATCTTCTCTCCATTTTTCATGTCACATATATCCCACTTCTTAAACAATGGGTCTAGACTTGCACTAATTAGGAATAATATTGAAGCACCCACTCATAATTTGGGAAACAAACAACAGAAAAGACCTTGTTGCTAGGGAGAGACTTGACTCACTACTCCTATCCAATTAATCTGTAAAATATGTAAGCAAAAACAAACATGGAAGCATTGAGAGAGATCCCATTTGGCAAGAGAACGATAGCTTTACAGGAAGGAACACGTTTCAGCATGTTTTCCTACAGTCTCATGTTTTGATTTGATTAGGATAGTAACCAGTTTCATATTTTTGGTTTTCTTAAAAATACGACACATAGGGAATATATTTTTGGGCAACCTTCACCTTCCCCAACTTTTCCCAGGTTGGTAGCATGGCATGGGGGGGAAGAGGGGATGATTTTGTACAAGGGACAGGTGTGTGTGTACACGTGCACAGCTTTATTTGTGTGAGCAGTTCTGTAAAAATAGTGCTTGAACTGTCGCTGACATGGTGGGGCTGCAAACGCAGATGCCTGCAGCTCGTGTGAGTGGGGATGGTTGTGAATAGGCCACAGCCTGGTAGGGGCCAAGGCCCATAGGTTGGGGACCCCTTTTTAGGGTACTTGGCAGCAAGTATTGACCTGTTGATGGCTGAATTCTCAGCCAGTGCTTGCAAATTCCATATGAATACATTATGTCCAATACATGGAGTGGTAGTGATATATAAAGATAGTTTTAACCCATTTACCTCTATGAAGTTTTGCTTTATGCAGCCAGTTGACCAAGCTATGTTCTGTTATTTATATGAATCTGCTTGTTCTTTTGTGTATCAATGTCCTGCCGCTATCTTGTCTATTGCACTTCCAAGTGTAACAAGCTGTACTGACCACCCACAGGGTCTAATTCGCAGCTGCTAACTTCTGATGTTAAACAGGAGAGAGAGAGAGAGTTTAAAAGATGTTGCTGAAGGACATCATAGATCAGTCTGATCTTCAGTTACAACTTCCACATTATCTCTTGCTAAATTACAAGTGCTGCAGAATCTTCATTAGTTTAGTCTGTTGCTGTTTTGATCTGAATCTGCCTACCTGCAATTTATGAGACTTATACTGGTTAAAGTATTTTGGCCCTTGGCCTCACTGAATAGGTCTGGGAAGGGAGCAATAAGCAGTTATCCATACAGTCCTAAACCAGAAGTGACTGGTAAACAGGAAGCAAGACAGTTTCTCTGATCTGGAAATGTAATGAAAAAAAGGATCTCTGGTCTTAGTTTTGGCTTGATAAAACCAATTTTTCTAAAAGATGAGATGAATATTAGGGCATCTGCTAATGATCCCAAATCACAGACACCTTTCTTCACACCAGAAATGGTGATTCAACAGATACATTGCCTCAGACCATTTAAGCACTTCAGGTAAGAATGAATGCCTTTGTGTAAAATAACCCCACAACTGGTAAGTTTATCCAAGAATGGTGATATACAACAACACTAGCAATTGTGCTTGAATTTATATATCATCCCATAGTGCTTTACAGCACTCTCTGAGCAGTTTACAAATATTAATATATTACCCCTAATAATCTGGGTCCTCATTTTACCAACCTCAGAAGGATGGAAGATTGAGTCAATCTCAAGCCAGTCAGAATCGAAGTCCAGACTGTGGACAGAGTTAGCCTGCCATACTGCATTTTAACCACTGCATCACCATGACAATTAGCATATGATTAACAGTAGTTCTCCATTTTGATGTAGTTAGAGCAAGGGTCTTCAAACTTGGCAAGTTCAAGACTTGTGGACTTCGACTTCCAGAATTCCTGAGCTAACAAGACTGGAAGAGGAATTCTGGGAGTTGAAGTCCACAAGCCTTAAAGTTGTCAAGTTTGAAGACCCCTGAGTTAGAATGTTTAATAAGTTTTAAAGTTTTAAAGATAAGCTCCACACAGATAGAATTACCAGATATCCGGATAGGCAAAGGAAGACAAAGATAATTGGATAGAAGGACAAATGGGGAAAAGAAGGACACACTGTTTAATTTTCATGGCATCTGCAACAAAAATTTCAGCAAAAAACTTTATATATACATACAGAGAGAGAGAGAGAGAGAGAGAAATACTTTTTCCAGCATTGCAGTGGTGGATTATGATGTTTCTGAAAGAGTAAATGCTATGCTGTGGTGAAGACCGTTGGCTGGATGACAAGCCAAGGCCAATGGAGCCTCTCCAGACAAGGAGAGACTGAGAGATTGCCCACTTGTGTTCCAGATGGTTACTCCTGACAAGGATATCATGGATTACAGTCAGTTTATGTGCAATTTATGCCCAATTTATGAGTGTTAGGAAACACAGGAATGACAACAAGCTCACAGTTACACTGGAGCCTATAAAGTCCCAGAATTTGCTCTCTAAAGCAATTTGGAGTACGAGAAGGAAGCAAAGAAAGGTGAAAAAAAATAAAAAGTCTTCTTATTTTGTGTTTGATGGAATGGCTTTTTACTAGAAAAACAGGGAAATCTATGAAATGATAGACAAAGGTAATACTTTTGAAACATTTAAAAAGTATCTTCAAGGAACTGGGAAAGAAATTTACAGCTGCAATAACAACATCAATATCTGCTTATGTGAATTAATCATTTAAAAGAGATCTCAAAGGATTTCCATCTCAAAAGATGAGATGGAAAATAATTTGGAAAAATTTCTATGTTGGCTGAATGGAATATCAAACCAAATAAAGTCAAGGTAGAAATATTAAAAAACAAAAGAGAAGTTGTAGAAAATAAAACAGAAAAAATGGCCTACTATAGGACTTAAAAGAGAGACCTGTTAAAGTTTAAAAAAAAAAAGAATGGAAGGAAGAAGAGATGGATGAAGACTAGTCTTACAATAGTATCTTAATGTCAAATTAAAGAATAAGAATGTCAAAATATTGCACAAAAGAAAAGACTAACATTGAGTTACTTGATCAGGGATAAGGTAATATATATTCTTACAAAATACTAGAAACCCTTTATGGACTTTTTGCTAAAATTGGATGGAAGTCTTAATGATTTTTAGATTTGCTGATGGAAAAGTTTTGAGATATGGGAAGAAGTCTTCCAGGTAATGTGACACAACTTCAAAGAGGGAAGAAAAATGCTAAATTTGCTTGTAACTACTACTGTAGTTACTATTACTACTAACTACTGTGATCAGAAGTTACTTCTTTAAATATCTTTTTTCCATTTTTTTCTCTTTCTCTTTTATTTTCTGCACTTTCTAGCTCTTCTTCTCCTTTTTTCCTAATTTCATTTTGTTTTATCTGAGATTACTGCTAAAATTTCAATACAAAGAATTGTAAAAAAGAGAAATATATGAGGTTATGTAATCTGCAGACTTCAGTGATGATAGATTTGAGAGGGATGGATTGAAATTGATTGCTGGAATCAGGAAATAAATAACATAAGTCGAGGCTGTCAAGTCTGTTGACAGACAAGGGAAAGAAAGTGGCAAATCATTTACAAGGTCATACTTCCTGAAGGTTTGAATGACTGTGTTATGAAAATAGTTTACTCAGAAAGCTGAATAATATTTAATTTTAAAGCTGTGCCTGCCCAATAGAGGACAGGTGGTATCTTGTACACAGAAAGCACGACAGAATAATCTAGATTCAGAGGTCCCTAACATGCGGTCCACAGACTGGCACCATCTATGCCCACCTGGAACCTGGTCACGCAAGGGAGCAAAACCCCATCTGTTCATGCATGTGATCCAGGCAGTACATGAAACCATGCCCCCCTGGTCTGCTGAAAAACTGTGCTCCATGGAACCGGTCCTTGGCATCCTAAAGGTTGGGGCCCCCACTGATCTAGAGGATATGTGATAAAGATATGAATCACTCCAGATACATATACTGTATATTCACTGAAAACCTCCAGCAAGAACATTAGATGAAACTAGATAAGGATACCCTCACAACTTTTGAACATACAAGAACAGCTCCAAAGCAAATGCATGCTCAACTTTGTAACTTTTCCAGCAGAGGGATCACTGCTCCATCCAAAAAACAAATTGTATTCTCAATTAAACCTTGGATTAATTTGTTTATTGATCAATAGGACCCTCTTATCTGGACTAAATCTTAATTTGTAAAACAAGTTGTTTAATTTGTTTAGGAGTTGCAATGCTCCAGTCCATCTAAGTTCTTGTAAGAAAAAGATTTGAAACTGATCTATAATATAGAAGGAAGATTTAGGTGCTGTAGTAACAGACCAATTCCGTGCTTAAAAGACAAAGACCCCAACATTCACATTTAATACAGGTCTCACTCTACTGCTAACCTGATGACTAAATAGCTCCCCCCCCCCAAATATCATTCACTAGGAAAACACATCTGTAACATGTTTCTTTTCTGTGCTTTGTGAAGGAATTATTTTGCATGGGGAGACATCTACAGTCTGAAGTGGTACAACTCAGGAACATGCATACTATAGTTTTTGTGATATAACATGTTTATATAGTGGACATTTTTATTTTCTTTGAAATATAATGAGCAGTATAAAATCACAACAGAGCCATATTTATAGACACCAACTCATTAATTTGTATTTTCATCTTATCTAGAAGAAAAGTTTGATACAGATGAAAATAAATTCCCACAGCATCTTGTTTTCTCCATTTGTAGGAAAATGCTCATATCCATTGCCGCTGACTTCAATGCATTTTCCCTGGGGACTGCTCTTTAGTCTTTGGGATTGAAAAAACAAAAGCACAAATAAGTGATCATTTTCCATATTTTGCTCAAACTCTTCCACTATCCTCAAGGAGCTAAACATGTATTATTATTTTGTACTCAATTATTGCTAATATTTGATTATTTTTAGAAAGTTCAACAATGTATTTTTGTTGTGTAAAATAGTCTCATTATAGAAGAAAAAGAAGAAGAAGAAGAAGAAGAAGAAGAAGAAGAAGAAGAAGAAGAAGAAGAAGAAGAAGAAGAAGAAGAAGAAAGAGATTTTGACAACAACAATATGTAGAATGACACAATCTTTCCCCTCTTGCATGTAGTGGAGTTAAGATCAATAGAATACACATACACATAAATACACACACACACACACACACACACACACATGTATGTATGGGATTATGTAAGGGGATGCAAAAATGTTCAAAGCATGCTAAAATGTTTGAAGTTTGAAACTTTGATACTGAGTTCAAAAATGGGTCCTTCCGAACCTCCCTCACGTTTTTGCCCTCTGGATGGACATTTCATATTAAACTTGTTCAATCCTAATATAACTGGCCTGCCTCCCTCCCCAAGCCAGCAGAAAGGCATGTGGAAGACCCTATCGGTCAAAGAATTCTGGCTGATGAGATGCAGGAAAGGAGCCTTTTCTGCTGTGGCTCCCGCCTTCTGGAACAGTGTGCCCATTCCCAAAGTTAGATCCACACCAACCCTTTTCGCTTTCCATAAGAGCCTCAAAATATCACTCTGCAGACTGACCTGGGACCACAATGGAGGTGTGCCACTCTGGAAGTGATTAATGGACTAAGATCCCCATGTCCACCTTGCTCCTTTCCTTCCATCTTTGTTAATTTTTAATCAGTGTTGTGTTACTATTTATTGTTTAAATGTTTATATTGTTGTTTTACTGATTGTAAGCTACCTAGAGTCACCACTAGGTGTGACTCTAGGTAGTTAAGTTTAATAAAGTTTAAGTTAAGTTTAATAAATATATAAATAAACTTGAAATATTCTAAATTCAAAACATTACACATAACTCTAGCTTCAAGCCTCTAATTTGTTGAGGGAAAATATATTTCATGCTTCCAATAACATGTTTTACTTTGTTTTGTGCCTTTGTTTAATAAACTATAATGCACTTATTTTAAAACAACAAGACTTTAGTGATCTCATGATAATGTAGTAGTCAGATGCAAGATATATTTTTTTCTCTGATCAGTGTCTTTAAGATTACAGCCTGAAATACAATTTCAGTATTGCTTTCCAAAGCACTCAAACTTTACACTGAGGTTAAAGTTTCCCTCACCCAGACATTTTAGAAACTGGTGGAAGAAATTGGAAGTATTTCTTAGCTTGTGGGAAATTTTCTTTAAAAACACCTTCTCCTGAAATAGATTTGTGTGAAGCTTTGATGATTGAATTTAATTTGAAGGTTTTTATTGAATCATGCCTTTGCTTTTTAAAATGGAAATTGAGAGTGTTAATATTGAATGGCATGCCTTTGAACTGCTTCAGAGAGAGATTTGAAAATCAAAGAATTTATTATCGACTGCTTTCTGGCTTGAAACATTGTTGCAGCTTTACAGACACAGTTGAGGTAAGAAGTAATTAGCATAATGGGATCTGGGGTACCTGAGATAAGGAGGTAGGTGGATAGCTAGACAGAAAGGCAGATGGTCACTCAAATCATGAGTTTTGTCACCTCTACTAAGCTTTCCTTGGCAAGTGGTTCTGCCATTTATATCTTATTCTTCCATTGGAATTCAATTTAGTGAGGGAATACAGACAGAAAGATGTTTAGTTTTTTTCCACTGCTTAAAATAACCCTGATTTTTTCTTTCTCATGTTGTCTTACCCCAAATCCATTTCCTTTGCCCATTTTCAACTCTTAACTATTATTTTTTTCTAAACCACACTATAGCTTCTGTTAGGTAGCAGTGCTTTAACCTTTTCATTCCCCCCTTTTTTAAAACCCCAATCATTACTTCCCTAAATAAAAATGGTTTTCTTTGAGGAGTCCTTGTTGTGCTCAGAGAACTACAAACATACTCCTTTATTGTTTTGTTTTCTTTCTGCTATTTCTCTGTCTTTAAGCAGATCTGCAATTGCCATGTGGCCTGTCACTAGTGCAGGATGCTCACTCCTTCCCGACTGCAAGAATAAAGGATGTCTTCTTTGTAGTCCCAGCTCACTGCAAAGGCATCCTGTGTCCTTGTGACTACCAGCTTCAATTCCTTGGGGTCTTGTCCTGAATATGTGTCTTCTTCATTATGAGTGGGTTTGTTACTGATACCCACCATTTGATTACAGAACATATTTCAATAATTCCATATAGCATAAAGTAAGTACTGTATTACATAAGCAACCATTCTCTCTCTCTCTTTTTTTTTTCTCTCTTCCCCCACTCTCCCCCTCTCAGTCNTTTTTTTTTTCTCTCTTCCCCCACTCTCCCCCTCTCAGTCTTCCTCTCCCCCCTCTCCCCCCTCTCTCTCGCACATGCACAGATTTTTTTTTTAATGGAAAACTATGCACATCACAACCTGAAAAAGTTAATCTTGCCAAGAAGTCTGCCAGATCAGAAAAGTAAGTGACCAGATAGATTCTCCCATCTTTAAGAACTTATTTTTTAAACAGTTTTTGAATATGTCTACTTTTAGAGTGTAATTGTTCTGTCCGGAAAAACACGAGGTAGACCGGGTTCCAACAGCAAAA
Source organism: Laticauda laticaudata (assembly GCA_004320025.1). Lineage (NCBI taxonomy): Eukaryota > Metazoa > Chordata > Lepidosauria > Squamata > Elapidae > Laticauda > Laticauda laticaudata. The sequence goes on along the minus strand of BHFT01043591.1, from coordinate 9,157 downwards.
GTCTTTATTTCAATAGTTATCGCAAACGGAACAGTTTGGCTCAAGCCACGGGGGCAGCTTTATAATATGGCTTGACCTGCCCGGGCTTGTAAGCCAATGACATTTATTGATTTGCTGCCTTTTTGCGCGCTCTTCTGGATTGGTCCCTAGTGAACCAATCCCATGCGCGCTTTTCTGCCCATCGATATTTGAGAGATTTGGATTAAACCATTTTATACAGAACACCCCTCCCCCTTACTTTAGTCCTAAGTGATGGTAACGTAGTCGCGCAGGTAGTGGGGGCTTCTTCTGACTCTTACTGGATTTGCTGGTTCTATTTTCTCGGACGTTACAGTTGAATGGGGTTGCTGTGTCTCTCCGCGCTCTTTTCCATGGTAAACGCCTGGAAGGGTGAATCAGCCATATTTGCTACCGCTTGAGGTTTCTCAGGCCGGTGGTTTTGCACTCTCCTCCTGGCTTTCCCCCGGAGTGCGAGCTGGCTTGGCTGGCCCCTTTCGTCTGGATTTTTCCCCACAAAGTCTCATCTAACCGTAAGTTTTCTTTTTGCTCTTTTTGATTGGTTAGATGTTCTGGATTTATTTTATAAAAAGTTCTTTATTATTTTCTTGTATTTCCCCTCCTTCTTTGGTTTTGTTTTCGTCGATTTTTATTATTTGGGGTTGTGAGTTTGTATTTCGTTCAATATTTCGGGGAACGAAGCTGGTTCTATGTGTTGCCGCTTCCATTCCCTGGCATCCAGTCTACGGTTATTGGCGTAGGCCGGGCTGTTATTTGTGTGTATTGTGGCTGGAAGCCATAAGGGGGTCTCCGGTTGAAATTTTTTGTGTAGACTAGGTCACCGATTTCAATACGTTCGGAAAACGGCTGGAGGAGTCGGGGGTCTTTTTCCAAAGTGTAATTTGGATGTTAACCTATTCTAAGTGCGACCTAAGGTTTCTTCCCCTATTAACAATTCCGCCTGGGCTTTTGTTTGGTTACAGTGCTGGGTTGTGATTATCTTGGGAGTTGTGAGGTAGATGTCTGATATTTATCCGTGGACATCTCCCTAAGGTCCATTTTTGTTATAAACCCCTCTTTAGTAAACTCTGTACCATTCTCTCGGGTCCTACCATTTGGCCTTGCTGGGTGAGGCCGGCGCGGGTTAGGTGACATGGCGTATACCTAGGGAGCCTAGGTATTGCTCAAATCGTTGTGGTTCAATTGTGCACCCGTTCGACACCAGGACGTCTGGCAATCATGCGGTTGTGAAGAGGTCTTCTTAGAGTTGTCTTTATATCGACCGCCTTCGTGCTCGTCTGATGCATTCACTACAACTTCCAACCCAATTTGAGTCGTCTACGACAAGTTAAAAAGGATATGCCCCCAGTAGGTACCCTGTGAAATCAACTGTGTAACCCGAGACCAGGGGCCTCGTTGGGGTCTTCCCAGTCCCTTTATGGGTCCTTGTTGGTGGGGGAAGGTCTGGTTTTTCTGCAATTGAGTTGCAAGTAGCAAACCCCATATTCGATATTCTCTTATCTAGACCCAGGCCGCAACCAGACATAGCTTCATAGCTAGGCTTTTCATTTACAATACCAGGGTGGCCTCATTCATGAAGCCATGCTCCCAACACCTCAGTCTGTCTAGTTAGAGAGAATTACCACCCAATCACCGCACAATAATACAGCCTTTTTGAATTGAAAGGGCATCTGTTCTGGTCCGAACAAGGTTTTAAAGTTTCAGTTTTTTGGCTTTCCGGCCAGCCTTTACCTTACCCAGATTTAAATAGCGCGGCAGTCACTGGTTCCTTTGCAGGTTGCTTCTGGCGACATCGTTGCAAGATATTTGTGTAGTTCGGGGCATGTTTCTATTTGCAGGGTGGTTACTAGTTTGCCGCCGGGTCTTCCTCTGTCCATCAGCAGTGCGATGTTCGGCTTAGTATGCGTCTGCATGGGATGATCTGCTTCCCGGGTCGATTGTCAATTGTAAGCAGTTCTATGCTTGCCAGAATTTCTGACCATCTAGGTATCCAGGGGATATAAAAGTGTTGTGTGTTGGTTTTTTCCCGCCAAAATTCCGAGTTAACGGTTTACTGCTCCTTACAATTAAAAAATTGATCTTCCCATGAAGTATTCGTGAAAATTGTTTCACTTCCGCGACAATGCCAGGGGCTTTCTCTGTCTAGTTACTTATAGTTTACGTTCTGTGTTAGAAGAGTTCTTTGAGTAATAAGCAGATGGGTTGCCTCTCTCTCCATTCTGGCAAATTGAGTGCTCAGCATTGCGCACCTGACCTCGCAAACAGTGAGGCGTCGCAGTGTGACTAGTCAATGAAGTGTGTTACCTAAAACTGGATAAGACCGGTTGTTTGAATGTTTAATAATTGTGTGTGTTATTTTTCCTGGAATGCTTTTTTGCTCTTCTAGGACTTCCCCAAGCACCAATTAGTTTCTATATCCATCAACGTGTTTGTAATGTTCGCTATTTGTTGCTTTGTGGGGGAGGAATAGTGTCTATAATAAATTTATTAGACCCCAAAAATGCCTCAATTCTGTTTGGTTTTTCGGGCTGTGTGCGTCTTTAATATGCCTTGAATGCCTTTCTTCTCAAGTAGGTGTGTTTACCCCTCGTCCGTCAATTAAGTAGTCCCAAAATTCGAAGCGATCAGGTCATTAATGCAGCATTTTCTTTTTTTAACTTCAGCCCGATTCTCTAAATTTTGTTTAGTAACTTCTCTTTAATTTTTTTTCTAGTTGGGTCATCTTGTAGCTGAATTGTACGTCGTTCAAAATATGGACGACCCCTTTTATTTCCAATTTAATAGTACTGTTCCATTAGGCTTGGAAAATCCTGGGGCAACGCTTACTCCAAATTGACCTTTACACCCTTGAATTGCCCCTTTGGAGTCACTATTGTCGTTGCTCGGGCTGTTTATATGAGTCTGAGCTGAAGCTGTTGGTTATTTGCTTGTGTCTAAATTCTAGTTTGGCTCAAAAATTTCCTCCCCCGACGTGAAGGTTAAACAAATGTTGTACGGAACTGGCACAGGTATGCGCTTTGTTGCAGGCATCGGTTTCGAGTAGCCTTATAGTCTTCCACAGATGCGTTTACCGACCCATCAGGTTTAACCGGTGTTACTATTGGCTGTTCTCCCATCTAAGCGATGGTCAACAGGTTCCAAGATCCCTGGTCAATTAATATTCAATTGTTCCTCTATTTTTGCTTTTGAAATGCAAAGTGGAACTCATCTGCCTTTAATCTTCTAGGCACCTCCGTGGGTCTAAAACTAAAGGAAAATTGAGGTCCACCCAGTACCTGCGCTATAGGGTGCCATCAAAAACGTCCTGCGAAATCGTGAATGCAGGCTTTCTTTCCTAGCGGTTGTCGGCTTACTCGGTCCACTTCCCGGTCATTCCGGATGCCCCAATGTTCGCGAAAACCATTCGTGCCCAGGGAGGCTGGTCGAGTCTCTGTGACTATTGTTTAGAGGACAGGACTTTACATTGACGTGCTGCTTGTATGGTGACCGAGAAATGTCCTAGACCTACCACAGGATCGATTCCCTTGGTTAGTCCTTCAGAGTTAATTTTTGTTCTGAGCTCTTTAATTTGATATTGGGACCAGTCGTCTATTGCTGTTCCCAACAAACAGCCATTTGACAGGGAAAGGACCCTGATCGACTTCCAATCTCACAGGGCGCTACCTTCAATTTTTACAACTGAATTTTACTTTTTCTCCTGACTTTCCGTCTAGCGCTTCCAATAGGGACCAGTTTGATGGGTTCTTTTCTCAGTTTACTGGCTCATTTGTTCGCTCCCATTTTCTCCTTGTCTTGTTTCGATTCAGCTTGTGGAGGAGAGTTAACTGCATCTGTTTGGGCTGTTTGTTTTTTCGATATTCCGTAGCAAGACTTCTTCTCGATTACGTGCGTCGCTCGCCTTTTCTTTGCAAGCTTGCACCGATTGGCATCAAGGAATCTGCAATTTGGTCCCTTGAGGGGTGGTTTCCTCACAGCCTGTGCGACATTTCCCGCCAGTCTTTTTTCGTCTTTCTTTTTTGTTGGTGTACAGGCGTGGTGGCAGCCACTCGTCGTCGCATCTCAGATTCTGATTTCTCGTCAATAATCTTCGTGTAGCGATCGTAGGCAGGAATTGCGTTCTTTCCTCTGGAGATAGGATTCGGTTTCGTCGTGTATTCACTTTCATTTGTTTCATAGTGGCCGCTGACTTTTTCGTGTGGCTTCCTTGCGCTGTGGCTTTCTGCGATTGCTTCAGCTGCTGTTTGTTGGGTTTATTTAGCAATTTGTCTTTGTAAATTAGAGTCTTTTAAGCCTAAGTACCACTTCTATTCTCGCATTGGCTTACAATCTTAAGTTCAGGGGAAATTACTTGACGCTTCCCACCCAGTTGTTGGAGGGCATGGCCACAAGTCAGTCGATGGTCCGCGGCTTCTTTTTGGTCCCTTCAGTAGAATTTGTTGCCGTTTAGATGAGATTTGACACTACTGCAGCATTGGTGAGCACATTTTAAGCATCCGCGTGCGAGTTTCAGGCCAGCTGTCATTTGTTTATTATGTTCTGGGCTTCGGCCAATTGCTTTTGGCATCTTGAACACATAGTTGTGTCCAAAACAACTGCGTTAGGAAGACACCCTCTTATCGCTGCGTCTGAGATGCTCCTCCATCTCGCTCGTTGCTTTCTAAATACATTTGAAAATGGTCTACGTAGGATTCCCAATCCTCTTCATTGGGATTGAAAGGTGCGGGCGGTGCATTATTTCCAGCCATCGCTTCAAGCCTGGATTTCAATTTGCCGCGTGCACAGTCTCGCATTTTAGGACGATCCCACCTTCGTCGCCAGTGTTCTGTCCGGAAAAATGCAAGGCAGACTGGGTTCCAACAGCAAAAGTCTTTATTTCAATAGTTATTGCAAACGGAACAGTTTGGCTCAAGCCGCGGTAGCCTTTATATACGGCTTGCCTGCCGGCTTGTAGCCAATGACATTTATTTGATTTTGCCGCCTTTTGACGGCTCTTCTGGATTGATCCCTAGTGAACCAATCCCATGCCGGCTTTTCTGGCCAATCATATTCGAGAGATTTGGAGTAAACCATTTTATACAGAACAGTAATAAGACAGTTTCTGCATTGCTTCTGTATTGCTTGTTCTTTCTTCATCTCTGCTATCTTGGTCTTAAAGGAAGTGGAAAGGGAATGTTTTAAATATTTTGCAGAAAAAAACCCTGATCTGTCCAAAGTTTAGCAAGATCAATGACATCTACCATATTTTATCCCATTCTGCCAGAATCTTAGTTGATACTTCTATCACATCAAATTTCAAATTAATGAAAACAAATATTGATGCCTTTGAATACTGAACTTAGTTTGAATTAGGGATGATTAACAAACCCTAGCCCTTAGTTTTTAATATAAGATTTATTCTAACAACCTAATAACACAGCACATACCTGCACAAAACCCACCAAGCATGTGTGAACTCTAACATGATTTAAGAGATAGGGTGAGATGCTCAATGAATGTGGTAAGTTTTCATTGCTCATAAGAATGACATGCTAACAATATCTCAAAGTGTTACAGAACTGACAATGAAGAGTTACATCAGTGAAATGCACGCATATCATTCAGTACATTAAAGTATAATACTGTGATTACTATAATATATTACAGTATAATATAGTATAAATCTCATTTTCTTTCAAAGGAAGGAACAGGAAATTACAAATATAAAAATAGAGTTTTAAAATATTTAATGTATATCCTAATAACTCATACATGAAATCTATGTGCTGAGCACCTTTTTGTCATTATACAGTAACCTCCTCTATCAGTAACCTCCCCTAACTCTATGTTTCTGCTGTTAAGGACAAAGGTACCTGTAGAAAAAAATAAGAATGATTAAGAACATAAATTGCAAAATGAGAAAGGCATTTTTCATTCACCAAGAGTTCATCTTTTCAACTATGCTATAAGTTTCAAATAAGTTCTTAGATCAGGAGTCATCTTGCAGAAACAATATTTCCCCTTCTTGTGTAAGAAGGAAAATGCCAACTATATTGTAAAAGACTCTAACAGGCAATGAATAAAAGTTTGGAAAGAGGCAATACTTGCAGCAGGAGGAAATAAAATGTGTAATGAATTCTGTAACAGCAATTCTATTGCTGTTTTTGAAAGGCAGGGGTGTCAAACTCAAGACCCATGGGCCAAATCTGGCCCACAGGTTGCTTAGATCTGGCCCATGGAGCTGTCCTGGAAACAGCAAAGGATTGGCATGTGGTGCCTCTGCCAGAGGAAAAGGACCTCTGTTTTCAGCTATGACAGCCTCCTGCAACCCTCTAACAGTAAAAACGGAGCTCGTGAGGATCACGTGTGGCTCTCCCAGGCTCTGTTTTCACTGGCAGGTGGCTGGCAGGTGGCTGCATAGAGCTTGTCATACTGTATGTGAGTAACCATCTTCACATTTCAAGAAACACTTGAAATTAGGAATTTCATAGAAGCATCATGCCAGGGCTTAGTATGGAAAACAATAATTAAGGAAGTTCCATCTCTTTCAAGATTTTTGGCCCTGTGCTGGTTAACAAGATCACTTTTGAGGTTATCTAATGGAAAGGATCTCTTCCAATTAATAGGAAATGTAGGCTTCATTTCTTTGCTTATGTATCCATTAATGATGAATTATATCCTGTTTTTCTACAGCTAAATTTTTCCAAGGAAACTTAAAAATAGTATCACAATACAATCGATACACAAAATAATCAGTACTTTTTCCTCACACACACTGGGAAACTAGTAAATGACTCTTGGGGCAACTTAAAAACATTCCTCTACAAAATACTCTTCTTTTTCATGGACAATAAATCTCTGCATCTTTCTCTTACCAATTTTGAACAGAAAAATGGCAGGAGACTGGAACTGACCACTTTTTCTAACTGCTACTTCACCATTTCAGATTTAGCTCTCTCCAGCTGCTTTTCATTAAGAGGAAAAGAAAAAGAAAACAAAGACATTGGATTGGGTATTAAAATCAAAGAACTGCATATGGTATATAATTTGCTTGAAATGGTGCTTTGGAGGTTTTGTGGCTGACTGATCCATTCCCATTTATTTCCACTGACCATGTAAAGTTGTTCATTTGGCTGGTTTGTCATCTGGTGTTCTTAAGCTGTGTTTGTGGTTAGAAATAGATGTGTGGGCAGAGCTTCACAAAACCTTTAGAGATACAGCATTATCATTTGAATGTTCAATGATCTGGGGTCTTTTGAAAAACAGTATTATTGACATAACACTATTATGGAAATGTTAACGTAGCCTTCATCTCATAGCATAGTCCTTAGAATTCTTAGCCTGTCATGAGATAATCATGTCTAAAATCTTAACACTTAAGAATCTGAAGAAACTTTGGCCAACTAAGAGAGATCTTTAAAAGGCTGGCATGTTACTGATCTTTTAACTTCACTCTTCTTGCTTCTCCCTCTGGATTTAAATGCTTGTGGCCTTTTCTGAAATCTCAGCGCCACAGTGGAAAGACTACAAAGGCCACTAAAGATGAATAATCTGAATAAAGCTCCGTTATTTATTGGAAGCTCCCCATCTTCAGGTGAGATGACATGGAAGGAATTCTGACATCATGCCCCAAAGTGGAGTTGGTCTGGAGTTCATTATACTCCAAATTACTCTTCAAAACTTCACTATACTTCAGTCCATTGAGTATAGATGGTTGCATGGAAAGAAGCCCTCCCAATCATTTGAGACTCTCCACCATAATGTCTAGGAGACAGTGATAAACTCTATTATCAAGTTAATTGAAAGAAGACACAATTATAGAGAAAACATGAATGTTTCTCCTTCGTTTCAACACAAGGGGGCAGTTTCTACATGCTTCCATGTCAAGAAGAATTTCAGTTTGACTATTTAGTGCTTATCCCTGAATAGACTTTAATCATAATGAGCTCTTCCGGGATCTATTTTTATCTTGAAAATGTAATGTTATATGAGATCACCAGTTCATTTTAAAGTTCATGTCAACTATACCCTTCTTAAATTTGAAGATTTTTCCCCACTTAAGTGGGTTGGAAGCCTACTTTTCTATAAGTTGAATCTTTCTCATTTATATTGTGAGGATATAGCATTAGGTGTTCACAGAAAGTTAATATTATAATAATACTTTGGACTGTATTTGTCCAGAAGGAAGATGATCCTAGATATAAGACATTTTCCCCAAAAGAAATAATAAATACAGAAAAATACATTTATCCTATTCAGCTCCACTATCTTGTCAGCTAGGATTGCCATCTCCTCTTAAAACTAATCTGGAGTTACCCTTCCTCCAACCAATGTATGTGGCCACTTGTATGAATGTATATGTGCATATATACATGTGCATTAATACTAGCCAGAAGGCAGAAGCTATATTCAAAAAGGGTAGAGCCATTCACTGAATTAAGAACAGATAATATTATCTGTAATGTTAATTCATCATTAAGCAATTCTTTTCATGCACAAACTACTTTCTCACACAGCAACACCAAGAGGTTGTGGAAATCTGAGTTTGGAAAGCATATATCGATGCATACTTCTTATATAGCCAGGCCAATTAAATTCAATACCCTCTGATGGTTGCTGTGCTAGAAGTGAATCTGTTTGTCTCACCTTGCTGTATATAAGTTGAATTGGTTTGGAGAGGAGATTCTTGGGGTGTTGAGCTAACTTTTCCACCTGTTTGTAAAAAAGGAATGATTTAATAGTTTGTTCTGGGATGAAGCACAAAGAAAGCTACACAAGGTTATCCTTTTGTTAAGTCCCATTGTGTTCAGCAGCCTTTGAACATCCTGGTAAGAATATTTCTAGATGTATTCAGTCAATTTACTAGCCCTCTCATAAACATAGACAAGTCATGATAGAAGATAACAAGAAAAGGGAAAAAAGACAAAGTGACTGCCCTCTCCTCATTAATGGAACACAAATGGCTTCTTTTCCTCATCTGTCTCCATTTAGCCAGTGATTTGTAGTAAATTGTAGAGAGGGGATGTTCTGTATTCTGTACAGTGGTGGATTTGTCTTCTGTACAGATAGATAAATTCAACAAGACAAAGTACATTTATTGGTTCATCAGGTATCCTCATAGCTCACATTTGTGATGAAGTTCTTCTTTAATGACCAATCCTTT
>BHFT01043590.1:20399-63080 GCA_004320025.1 Laticauda laticaudata | reverse complement strand
AGCAGAAGAAGAAAAAAGCGGAAAGAAGCAGTCCGGTGGCCAGGCAAGGTACATGGGGTGAGTGGGGCAAATTCCCCTCTTCACCCTTTCCCCGTCTCCCTTCAATACCTTGTGTTGTTTGCAATGCAAGCAATGCAAGCCTTGTGTTCCCATGGGCCATGTGAGCGGCACAGCCTTGTTTTCCCACACAGCCTGGATTAATTGCTTTGGGGGGCTGCTTTGGGAGTGATATTTCTCTGCGGACCACAAAAATTTTCTTGTGGACCACCTGTGGGCGACCACATGACTAGATAAACCTAATTTCAAATCAACCTTTTATCATGGAAATCAACTGGGTGAATTTTTTTTTCTCAATCCAACCTGTGTCCTGTAGACTTATAATACAAATGTACAAAACTTTTTGATCCATAAATAAAACATTCCAGGGAAATTAATAATATTTCTTCCTCTCTGGATGATGTTGTACCTCCTTCCAGATGTTGTGGTTCCCAGTATAGTTTGGCAGGCCTTGGAAAAAAAAAATGTCCACACTGAAAGCAGTTCAAGCTGTTCTGGACCAAATAATAGAATAACAGAATAAAAAAATTGGAAGGCACCTTGGAGGTCTTCTAGTCCAACCCCTTGCTTAAGTAGGAGACCCTTTAGTACTTCAGTCTCTTTTTAAAAACCTCCCTAATTTCTGAAGATAAGTTGTTCCACTGATTAATTGTTCTGTCAGGAACTTTCTCCTTATTTCTGGGTTGGTTCTCTCCTTGATTTGTTTTCCACCATTGCTTCTTGTCCTGCCTTTAGGTACTTTAGAGAATAGGTTGTCCCCTTCTCTTTTGTAGCAATCCCTGAGATATTTGAACACTTCATATACAGGCAGTCCTCAACTTATTGTCATAATGGAGCCTGGAATTTCTGCCACATCTTGACAGGGTCATAAAATAGTCAGGTTTGTGGGCCAAATTAACCTCAACTGATGAAGTTTATACAGTCTTTGGATAAAATGGAGGAAGATTTTCATTTAACCTGACTTGATTTTTTAAAAAGAAAAGTTAGAATATAAATCAGATAACAGCATTAAAGAATAATAAGGAATTGTACATCAATGTACAACATAACACCATTCATTATTTGCTTAATATTTTTAATGAGAATCCCAGATAATGGCACACTATGACTACCGCTGATATCTGTGAAACTCTCATGTTATTTGTCTTAATATGAAGAAATCCTGTCACTTGTACTGACTAAATTGCTAGCAATTTACTTTCTGACATATTTAAGAGATGGAAAATAATTACTTAGCATCTTCCCTTATTAGCAGCTAAATGTTATCCTTTTGATATTTGTGCTGCTTTGACTTGCTAGTATATTGGGTTTGAAATAAAAACAAGGTACAATGCAATACTTTGGCAAGCCACCAAATTCTAGAGATGGCTAGGTGCTACCATATGACTTGCTACTGCAGATATGCATTTATGCATTTACAGCCAGTTGCAGCATCCCATGGTCACATGACTACAATGTTATGATTTTTTTTTGCAGGAAACCAATGTTTATTTCTGGTTTCCAGCAAAATAATGTCCTTGGCAGGGAATAGGCTGGTTTAACAAACACAGATTAGATTAATGACCTTGGTGATTGCTTTAATGTTGCCACAAAAATATCAAATTGAGTCAGTTATGTGAAGACCTGCTTAACAACTGACATGACTAATGACAGTAATTCTGGGCTTGGTTATGGTTGTAAGTTGAGGACCTTGATCATAACAAAACTGTTCTCTGAATCCATGTGGCAAAAAATCCATGTGCAAGAATTATGTAACCTGTTTTTTTTAAAAAAAATCTGAATATTTTAGAGACCTTGATTTGAAAATATCCTTATTGTTGTCTTTTGCACAATATCAATTAACCTCAGACTGTTATCTTTTTGGTTAAAACAGTTGGATGACAGTTCTATCTTTGACTTTATCATTGCCAACAATGTTTGGAAGGGGAAGTCAAGATTTATTTATTAATATCCAGTCTTATTTATTTATTTTTACAAATAACTCAAGGCAGCAAACATGTTTAATACTCCTTCTGCCTCCTATTTTCCCCACAACAACAACCCTGTAAGGTGGGTTGGGCTGAGAAAAGGAACAAGAGGAAGAGGGGGGGGAGAGGGAGAGAGAGACTGGCCCAAGATCACCAAATTGGCTTTCATGGCCAAAGCAGAAATACAACTCAAAGCCTTCTAATCCCTAGCCTGGTATCTTAGACTGAACTGGCTGAATGTTTTACTCCTTTGATAGATACACTAACCTTGCGTGAAAGTATAAAAGGCTGGACTTGGACCTCAATGCTGCAGTTGCCATCGTAATTCTTTTGACACTACCACCTCACATCACCCCCCTCCCCATATCAAGTTCATCACTACCATCTCTCTTTGCAAACCAGGCTGATGCTATATTTCCATCTGTTTATGATATTGAAATAAGACAAGTGCCATCTATTTCCAGTGGCAAGAAAATTTCTATTCCTGCTCAAAAGCAAAAACCTAGAGAATTTTTGATACTTTGCTCATTATGGGTGATAAATATGAGAAAGCTCTGGCTACTTTATCTTTGTTGTAGAAAAATTAATGAAGATAATCCTTGCTCCCTCACCACTTTTTTCAACGATGGTACTTTATGATGGTACTGGAAAAGGAGACTAATGATGAGACTTCAAAGTTGCAGCTGGCATAATATTTTGGAAGTCATTGATCCCAATTCAGTTGCTTAGCAACTGGTGCATATTTATGATGGTCACAGCATCCCAAAGTCACATGATCACCATTTGCAACCTTCACAGCCAGCCTCCAACAAGTAAAATTCAATGGGGAAGCCAGCAGGAAATTGCAAGTCATGATTGTGTAACATCAAGCTAAATGACCCATTGCTAATGACTGCAGCCGAAACTGATATCTTAAGTCAGTGTGGTCGTGTAACATTTCATGATGCACCATTGAAGTGATAGAGCTGCTGGATCCAATTTAGATCAATAAGTGAGAACTACCTGTGTTGTGTCAGGGCAGTATATATTTTGCCAACTAGTGATATATTGAAGTAATGTCACAAAGAGGGTTATTCTCAAAAAAACCAGAGAATAGGACAAGAAGTAATAAGTAGGAGTTTATTAAAGAGAGATCCCATCTAGAATTACAGGGAAACTTTCTGACAGTGAAAACAATTAATCAGTTGAAGAGCTTGCCTCCTGGAATTGTAGATGCTTCAACACTGGAGGTTTTCAACAATAGACTGAACAAACATTTGACTGGGATGTATAATGTCTCCTGCCTTGAGCAAGGGGTTGGATTAGAAGACCTCTTCCAGCCTTATGATATTATGTTCTATGTTCTATGTCTGTCACTTCATCTTCTGTAAGTTGGAAGGAATTCCATAAACATATCAAAACATATCAAAAAGGAATCCTTTATTGAGATGAGACAATTCATGTAGGGGTTAAAAGCAGCGTCTAAGGTCCCTCAGGCATACAGGGATACATAAGGGAGAACCCCTCCCCTTTCTAATTTAAATAAATAAACAATAAAGGTAAAGGTTTCCCCTGTACATTGGTGTCTAATTTTGTGGTGCTGTATTCCTCTCCATTTCTTAGCCCAGGAGACCAACGTTGTTCCAAAGACACTATACAGATGGTGATACGCTACCGGTTCAACCCGGTTCACCTGAACCGGTTGTAAAAATAACTACCAGTTCCACCCAACCAGTAATAAAAAAAAGCCTCTGATCAGCTGAGAGGAGAGGAGAAAGCCTCCGATAATCAGCTGAGAAGATAAAAGACTGAAAAGTGCATGGGAGGGTGGGAGGGTCACTCCTAGCTTTTCATTCATCTTTATCCTCTCAGCTGATTGGATTGTTAGATGTGCACACTTCAGGGGTATGTGCGCACACAATCACCCACTGTATCAGTAGCATCTAAGGTAGGATCCCACTACTGACCTATACATTGAGGTGCATGGAGTGCTGCTACCTTCCCACCTACCCCATTTATCTAATTTGCATGCTTTTGAACTGCTAGGTGGGCAGGAGGTGGTGTAAATAATGGGAGCTCAATCCATTGTGTGGTGGTCAGAACTTGAACCCCGGGCGGTCAGCTTTCCAGCTGACAAGCTCAGTGTCTTTAATTATTGAGACATCATGTCCCCTAAATAAATAAACACTCATGCATGCATATATGTGTACACATAATCATTAGCAACCCTCAGGAATTTTTAATACATACAAACCCACACAAACACACACACACACACACACACACACACATGCTTTTAGTAAGCCTTTAGGTAGAAATGACAGGAACTGGTGGCACTGTCTTTTAGGGTGAGCCCCCTCTGCTATGTGAATTCTCAAAATTCAGGAGCTCATTCAAGCTTCAGAGGCATCTTGAGCAGTGATACTCCTGGCTGAACTCTCCATCTTCAGACTCAGTTTCTCCATTAGCAAATCCAACAGTGGATTATCTGCCAAAGAGCAAATCAGACAAGGGGATAAAGACAAGAGTGATGGGTAACAAAGGAGCAACTTGAGAAACGGTTGAGATTCGAAGTGAAATGCTTGTCAAACACTGTCTCTCTCCGTCTTTTTTTTCTCTCTCTCCTAGGCAGTAGACCCTGTAAGCTTCTTCTGATGGGGATTTTTCATTTGTGCAATTTCATCTGTGCATTTGTTTTGCTTATAAATGCATGGATGAAATGCACAGAGTGCCTGGCTAGGGTAATTATTGTGTATTTCTAGTTTACTTCAGATTTTGATTCAGTCAGAATCCTAAATCTGACAGCCTATAATCAAACAAAGGGAGTGCTCAAGTAGGTAGGGATTAAATGGAAAGGAACGGCTTAGACCAATATGAAAAGCCCATTTGTGAATCTCTCAATAAGTAAGCCTTTTGTTTTGTCTAATTGCTGGTTTGAATATATCAGCCTCATCAATGGGATTAGGGTTAATAGATGTTTGGTCATGCAGAACATGAAGAGGAGGAATCTGATACACACACACAAAAATTGCACTTAATGAGCTTAGCAAATGTTTGCCATATTTTTAATGAACCCTGAGGCTGTCATTTAGAAATGCTTAGCAACTGCTTTTCCATCCTTGAAAATAGAGCAACGGAGGGACATTAACACTATGCACACCGTAAATAAAATGAGCTATTTAAAGAGGTCGATCCTGGAGAAGAAGTGGGTGACATTTTCAGGGAAGAAGTCCAGGACACACAGTGCTTGGTGTGTGTCAAATCAGAAGACATCTGAAATTTCCTGGAAGCTGTCACTGAACTTTTGGAGGTATCTGACTCTCTCCTTTACACACACAGAGAGAGAGAGAGAGAGGGAGGGAGGGAGGGAGGGAAAGAGTGTGTCAATGTCAAACCTCTTTAAATTGCAGCCTCCAAAATGGTTCATTCCCCCCCCCCCACTATCTCTTTATTTTTGTTCCTCCAAAAACTTGCANCCCCCCCCCCCTTTAGCCTGAAATGGGCACACTTAATTCAGCATTGCACCCGAATTGTGCTAGAGAGATGCATCTCAGAGTGTCTATAACGATCCTTCTGTTCACCTGCAGATCTTTTAGCCTGAAATCATCCTAGCCTGGAATAATGTGGAATTAGTGGAGCAAACAATGTGTTAAGCTGGCTGGGGATATAGATATATATTTAACTGGCCCTAACAGAATCAGGATGGCCTCTGGGGAGGGCTGAACTGACAAATAAATGGAAGATAACCGGCCATTTGCAGGAGTTCAGGAACAAATCCTTGGTTTTTTACAGCTCTCCTTTGGCAAAGGAAATCATGGCTTTGAGCTTTTCTGTCAGTGCACAACAGTTGTGAAGCATCAAGCTCTCTATCGCTCAGAAATGAATTTTTCAAATTCTTGCTTTTTGCTTTTGCAAGCTCTATTCCTGCTGGAATCAGCAGGCCTTGCAGTGTCATGTGAGTAATACATTTTAATCTGAACAAACTAGTAAGAAATAGTATAATTAGCCTAGGGAATTCACAGATGTCATCAGATGATAAAGCTGTAGGCTTGTTGTTTTCTTCGCTTTTTTAAAAAATTAATTTCACCATACTCGTTTTCAAGTAATCTAGTAAAAACAATAACAATAAAAAAACACGTCTGAGTTTTTGCTCTCCCTTATGCTAAGACACGCGTCAGTTTTTGTGTAGATGAGGGATTATACTGATTTAAGGTGGTAAAATACTGATTATATACTGACAATATACTGATTTTACAGTGGTAAAATAAATAAGGCTTTCCTCTCAACGTTTTTCTCCCTTGAGATGGGTGGTGGTGGCTTTGACTGCTGCTGCAGCTGCTTGCTTCTCTGAGGCCGCATACCTGGCACAGATAGATTAGATTACATTTCTCTTGACCCATTTTTCACCAGACATGAAAAACTTCTGATGCTTGATGACAGATTATAATCTTTTTTTCCCCCTCTTTGTCACGCTGTTCGTGGTGATTTCTCAGGCCAAAAGCCAAGGAAAGAAAATTAGGTCATTTGACTTTTTAAGTGATATAAAAGAGATGATTCGGGTTGAATGCCTTGTCTTGACCTCAAGGTTGCAATCTGTAAAAGGCGACTTCTGCTAGAAGCAATGTTGCTTGAGTTCAGCATCTTTCAGATGGACGTCAACTCCCAGAACTCCCATGGCTGGCTGGGAATTCTGGGAGTTGAAGTCCACCCATCTGAGAGATGCTGATCTTGAGAAATACTCCACTAAAGCAGAGGTTGCCAACTGGTGGGCCGCAGCCCAGTGGTGGGATTCAAATTTTTTCACTACCAGTTCTGTGGGCATGGCTTGGTGGGTTGGCAGGGGAAGGATACTGCAAAATGGCCAGTCAGAGATGGTATTTGCCGGTTCTCTGAACTACTCAAAATTTCTGCTACTGGTTCTCCAGAACTGGTCAGAACCTGCTGAAAATACCACCTCTGCCGCGCCCAGCTGGTAGGCAATGAGGAAAATTTTGGTGAGGCCACAAGAGAATCTCACTCCCAGAGCACCCGCTCCCCCACAGCAATAATCGCAGGCTGTGCAGAAACACAAGGCTGTTGCCACCCGCAGGAACTCTCCCTGCCCAGCTCACCCTCCTTACCAGCAAATTGCCTGCTAAGTTTCTATTCTTTCTTTCTATCCGACCATCAAGGTGTTCTGCTGTGCTGGGAGATTTAAATTAGCTAGCGAAGCAGAAAGTATGGTTCTTGATTCTTAGCTATTTTCAGCTATCTCTAATTTGACTGCCTAACGCACCGAACCTCCCTTAAGGACTGAAGGTTTATATATTCAGTGCAAGACTCACGGCAAGTAAATTTGAGAGACTAGCTAGTGATGTGCAGATTAGAATCAGATTAGTAATGATTCTGTGAGCAACTCAATCTGGCCTGCTTTGCTGATTTTAGCGTATAAGTTGCGCTCTTTTTACTACCACCAAAATCAACATTTAGTATACATATGTGTTCTGTAGAGTTAATTTTATTGGTTTTGAGTTGCAGCAAAATTTTATGTTGTGACAGACTTGAGCATTGGAGCTAGGATGGCAGATAGATGATGGCAGATCTCTGAATGAATCTGTGATTCTTGTGCAATAATCTGCTTCCTGCTTGTGCCTGATTTTGGGTAAAAAGTTGCGCTTATTTTTTATTTAAAAAAAATCAATATTGAGACTTATTGAAACTTATTAACTATTTATTGAAGCATACAAGCCATGCCCAGCCAGTCACATGACCACCAAGCCACACCCACAAATTAGGCCACAGCTACATAGCCAGTTAGTGGTTCCTGTGGATTTAAAATTATGAGTGTAGTGGTCCCTGAGGTTCAAAAGGTTGGCGACCCCTGCACTAGAGAATAGTTTCCTTTCTGATGGATGCTTCAAATTGCACACTACTCTCATCTCTCCCTCTCTCCCTCTCCCTCTCCCTGTCTCTCTTTTGTGTCCATTGTTGTTACATTTCTCAGTTTCAGAATCTCCAGATTATATACATTTAAATGAAGGGGGGAAAACTCATCCTGGATTTAGGTGTGTTGAAATACCACATTCTAAGAGCCATCCTATGTACTGAAAATCTTTTTTGACATCCATCAACAGCTTTATTTCTTTACAGCATCTACTTAGGGTTAGAATGAACTACTTAGGCACAAGAGCTAATTTGGTCTAGCAGTTTAAGGTGCTGTGCTAGAAAAATAGGAAACTGTAAGTTCTAGTCCTGCCTTAGGCATGAAACCAGTTGGGTGACTCTGGGCCAGTCATTCTCTCTCAGCCCTAGAAAGAACATAATGGTTGCGCTTCCAAAGAATGTCACTAAGAATACCTTAAGGACAGGTTCAGGCAGTTTCCAGGATTAATCTTAACTCAAAGGCAGAGAACAATCACCACAACCTCAGAAAGAGATTTTTGGAGAAACAAATTGGTTGTAGTTTGGATAGATCTTTTATTTTTTTAATTTATCAACTTTATTGAATACAAAAAATTAAAATAGACAAATATACAGACTCAAAAAACAAAGATTCATACAGACAAGCATTACCATAATATCTGTGCTGAAACTGATTTGACAGTGAGTTAAATATTTCCTAAATTATATTATGTGACAGTTATTTCTTACTTTCTATGGGTTCTTTGTCATTTATGTTCTATCAAACATTTTTAATATTGTTGTTAATATTTGTTGTTGGAATATACTTATTTATTTTTACCAATGAATTCCTTCTATTGATTGTTTAAAGTACGAGAGAGTCTAAGACTGACATTAACGATTCCTGTTTGTTATTGTATGTATCGTAATCTGTTTCCTAAATTTATTTCCCTCCCCTTGATTTCCCTTTTCATTTTTTTTATGTTCTAGCCAATCATACCACTTATTCCAGGTCAAGTAAAATTCCACTTCCTCTTTTCCTTTTAATTTTAGTGTGAGTTTTTCCATTTCTGCACATTCACAATTTTTTTGAACAATAAATTGTATTGGTGGTATATTAGGCAATTTCCATAATTGAGCCAGTGAGATACGTGCTGCTGTTAGGATATGGATAATCAAATATTTTACTTTGGTGGGATAAACTTCCTTCATGATACCCAGAAGATACAATCTAGGTTCCCACTCCAATCCACCCTGGACAATTTCTTCTAAGCAAGTTTTGATTCTAATCCAAAAATTTTTGACTACTGGGCATGTCCACCAGAGATGGAAGTTGGTACCATGGTTGCCTTTACATTTCCAACAACTTGGATTGCATGTTGGATATATTTTTGCTAATCTGGAGGGTGCTAGATGCCATCTATATATTATTTTATATAAGTTCTCTTTATAAGACACAGATTTAGTTATTGTAAGATTTCTCTGCCAGATTTCTTCCCAGTCTTCTAAGTCTATATTATGGCCGAAATTTCTTGCCCGCTCTATCATTGGTCCTTTCACAATTTTCTCTGCGAAATCATATTCCAATAGATAATTATATAATTTAGATATCATATTTTTGTCTGGGCTCANCTGGGCCCAAAAGTATCTTATCAAATTTAGTACTCTTTGATTCTATTCCAAATTCTTTTAAATCTTTCTCATATCTTCATTTCTATTTGGAAATAGGACCAATGATCAATCATTATAAAAAAAATTTTTTTTTAAAAAAGACCTTGGAAACAATGTATCTTCTCTGACAGTAGTTTTTAATTGAAATGGATTTGAATATAAATAGTTTTAATTCTTTATAAAAATGTACTGCAAATTCAAAATAATCCCACGCCGATTCTAAAATTGACAATAATTCAGTGGTTTCAAATGCTGCTAATATATAATTATCTATTAAATTAGATAATGAGCAGAGGAAATCTCGCACCCTCCAGATTATGAAATTAAGAGAGTTGGGGTTTGGTTCTGAGTTTTTTCCTCTCCCAATTTTAGGAAATCCCATTTCCTTTTGAAAAATTCAACTTGAAATATGATAGGAAAACAAAAGCCCAATGTTTCCTAGTATTTAAATCTGAGGTGGGATCCAAAAAGAGAAGCCAAGGTTTATTCTTCTCAGATAATGCTGATGAAATTCCCCCATTGCCATCATTTCTCATGTTGCTATTACTTCATTTGAAGAAAAAAAAAGCAGGGCATTAACCTTTTCAACTGCATTTGGAACATACGAGAATTTAAAAAGGGAACAGAATCTTAAAAAGAATCTGTATATATGTTTACTGAATTCCAACTACCACTCATTAAAAATGCTTATGGTTAGCCAAGATAGCCTTTAGATGGGAATTTTGGGGTTTTAATCTAACATTAGGATACTGGGATTAAAGAAGGGTGTTTTAAAATATATTAAAAATTGAGAATGTGCATATTAATGAATGTTAAGGGAACAGTGTCCATCCCTCGTCCTCTTCTTCCCACAAGATGCAGCTGTCCAAGATATATCTGGGGAAAAATGAATTGTTGGTATGCAAAGTAAAGAATGAACTATACATAACGGCAAAAGAATAAGACTTTGGAGAACTATATGGAAATATGGTATCTCCATAGCAATTATATCCTGCAATTATACTAAGTAATCTCTTCATGGATCATTACCTTGTAAAGTTTGAAGGGCTTTATATAGAACAATGACATTATGAACTACATTAATACAAATGCTTACTCCAGAAAAAAAAAAAACCATAATGGGCAGGTCAAAAAAGATCAGGTTAAATATGAGTCAAGACAACCAGATATTTACAATCAGAATATGATTCTGGAATAAATGGAATGGCCATCATAACTAGCATATGAGTGCTAAAGAAATGTCTACATACAAGCCTTAGTATTGTTGAGAGAGGAAACAGTGCAATGACACATAGTAGTGATGATAGTGAATCTCCTTGAAATATTCCTCTCTTGATATTAACCTCTCCCGGTGTCTCACCATTGACCTGCAACTTACAGTCAGTCTTATGATCTTCTTGCAGCAGTTAACTAGTTGGTCACTGTTTTTTCAGGTTCTTTGCATAGGCAGCACTTACTGTCTGTTGCTGTCTTCTTAATTGTGGCTTTGCATGAATCTATTATTATTATTAGTGTTGTGGAAACCCAGACCATTAGATTCAGAAAGTGGGTTAATTCTTATGTGAAGCAAGCCAAGGAAGAAGAAATTTAGGAAAATTATCTTACCTGTATTCGTGTGTTTCCTCTTTCAGCCAAAAACTTAAGGTATTGATGTAAATCCCAGTCCAATAATTCCTCATTAATACTCAGATTTTCTGGCCTTTCCATCAGTCTCACTCTTTCAACTGGTATGTCTTCATTTTTTTCTAATTTGTTAGCTACTATTACAACAACAATAACTTACATCATCAAAACAGTTATTGAAGTTTGTAAGATATAAATGCTACAAAACCATTTTTTGGGAGACAGAGAAAATTAAAAAAAACTGTTCCAGATTTATTATTTTACATTGCTTGTCACATAGTTTGCACAGGAAATCATATAATAATAGAATTTCTATAGTACTTTTTATGTTTTCTGTTATGGAAATGCTTATATAGACTCACATTAATGTCTCAGTAGAAAAAAAAAACTGTATACAATGGCAGGATTCAAATCCCTTCTCTTTTCCTTTATTCTCTGCTACTTGGCCTGTTGTTACCTTATTTTCTCCATGCAGAGGAGAAAAAATATTTTTTTCATGCAGAGAGTATGCAATGATCTGGCTCCATGAGAAAAAAACCAAGTCTCTTTTACCATGTATACAATCCATGGTACAATCCATGGATTGTATATCCATGTAACCATTAGGCAGTGGTTAGAATGCAGTATTGCAGGTTAATTCTGCTGACTGCCAGGGGTTCAATCCTCAAGCTTGATTCAGCCTTCCATCCTTCCAAGGTTGGTAAAATGAGGACCCAGATTGTTGGGGGCAATATGCTGACTCTATATACTGCTTAGAAAGGGCTCTAAAGCATTGTGAAGCGGTATATAAGTCTAAGTGCAATTACTATTTCAGCAACCAGGAGGGGAAGGATAACAATGATTCACTGGTTAATACAATTTGATTATTAGTTAATGCACCTTTTTGAACAAATGCACACACATTTTTCATTAAACTGTCAGAAAGGTTGTTTGGCAGAAAGAGGGGTCCTTCCTTATAATGAGCACCTCAGAGCTGTAATGTTGAGTGCATCCAAGTGTAGAACCTCAAATTGTAGCCTTTGTTTTGGAGGCAAATTTCATGTTCCCAGACTATTACCAAAAAAGCAAGATCATGGGCAGCGGGGGTCATATATCTGAAAACACAAGATATTCATGCTTTTATGTGGAAGAAGGTTTCTGTTCTCTGCACATCCAGAGAACCAAAGAACTCTGTTCCAGGATCTCTAAATTCTATTTACAGGTCACAGGGACTGAAGTTTATGTAAAGTATTGGTGTACATTTAGGAGATTTTTTTTTGGTTTTCGGAAAAGGTTTTTAGCTGTTCTGTTCAAGGTCATTTCAGAAGTGAAAATCTTTCAATTTTTCCTTGGCACTTATGACTGCCTTTAAATTCCATTTTTGTATTCTAAATAAATGGATCCCAATGATTTTTTTTATTCCTCTTTTATGTTGTGTCAAGTGAGGGTCCCCCCCCCTTTTTTTTTTCTTTAAAGGTCTTAAACTACTATACAGAAGATACATTTTAAATCAACAGCCCTCACCAAACTTTGCAACTTTCTTATAATTAGTTAATGCTGCTTCACAATTCTTTGGAACATTGATTCCTAACCATTAACAGTAACCCTAAAAAAAGAAAAGAAAAATCAAAATTATTTTCCTTTTTATTTAGGAATTTAGAACTGGAAATAATTGAAATACATGTTTTACAAGCCATGATCATTTGAGATATAAGATTTCCTCCAACACTAGCAAATGTGTAATATACGAGTGCCTAAGGAAAAAAATAAATAAAATCATGCTAGAAATGTATTTTGAATGCCATTTTAGATCAGATTTCAGAGAGTTTCCTTTTACCTTTGCCTGATTATATTCCACTCCTATTCCATAGGATGACAAGAATCCTAATGCCTATAGAACCAAGACAGCAACAACAAAAAGTCATTTTACCGACCAATGTTAACAAACTTTGTTAAATTAAAATCTTATTATGACAAAGTTACATTGATGTGGTTTTATCAGAATTTACTGCAATGATTAGCTTTGATTTATTCCCAAATAAAAAGCGAATTGACATATTTTCCTTATCTTTCTATGATGAAATTTAGGGAAAGCCTTTGCACAATAAAACTCTTATATTATTTCTAACCAAATGCTTATCCATGCAAGTGGTTTTACTATAACAAAGATAATGTGAATCAGGCCTCAATTCTGGGGTCCTGAAAACTACATGAAAGTTTGAAAGTGAGATTACTTTGATCTTCCTGTTGATAAGGAATAATATTAACAATGATCCTAGGTACACAGCAATTTGTATTTGCAACTGTGCAGTGTTCTATATTTCATGCAGTAGCACTAAATAGCTGTCCTAGTAAGTTACCATCCTAGTAAGAGTGCAGGATCAATGCAGATGATAAGGATTGGCTTATTCAGCCCATCTAAGTAGAATGAATGAATGAATGAATGAATGAATGAATGAATGAATGAATGAATGAATGAATGTTCATCTGTGCTAATTTCTCATTGACAATTACTCTGTGAAAAGCAACTTGTTTGAGGAGGAAGAGGAAGCCAATGAGGTCACATTTCCATTTCCTTTTTAAAATTGAGCAGGAAAAAAATAAGCAATTTCCCTACCACTACTTCGGATTAGGTACATCTAAATTTCTCTAATGTTCTAATTTATATCATGTTGAATCTGAAAGAGGAGACAACCTGCTCAGTAATACATAAAGGATCAGCTAAGGAAAGTAAAAATAGCTTTGCCAGTTGAAGAGGAAGCTAAAGAAAATCATACAAATAGTAATTACTGTGGCACAGACAAAAAGTGTGAGACAAGTAGTTGATATAAGATCTTCCCCCATCCACAAAGCCAACAAATAATTTCTTATTTTTCAACACAAAAATTTGGGCAAAATTTTTTTCCTGTTTTTCTCATTCCATGACCAGCTCATGACTTAGAATCATGGACCTTTTACATGAAAATAGTTTCCAATTGAGTATTCAGGAAACAATTTGACCATGGGACCAACTGCTTAAGGCTAGGTCCCACTGGCCGACGGACGCAAAACATATGCATAAAGGACACAGCGGATGAGCAAAATTTCAGGGATGGCTCCATCCGTTGTCATCCGCTCCAAAAAGTGGCAAAAATTTGCATAAACAAACGGAAAAGAACAGAAAAGAACGGACGTGGGTAGAATGTAGCGGGGATGTTAAACGGATGTTCATAGGAAGCCTAGTGGATGTATATCAGATGCAAACCGTTCACTGCGCATCCTTTCTATTTCCGTGCTACTAACGCTGTGTAGATGTTCCGTGTACCTTTTGTTTCCTCCTTCTTTCCGTTTTCAGCTGCAGCGGATGTGAGTTGCGAGGATGCCCAGAGGATGCAGAGAGGATACAGCGGACGTTTAACGGATGATAAATGGACATAGAACGTTTGTTGCTCGGATGTCACGGATTTTCATCATACACGGCAGAAAGTTCATCCATTCACAAAGTTTTGTGCAGCTCAAAACTTCTTGCGCAGATGAAATCTCAGTGGATGGATGCTTGACGGATAGAGCATATGAAACATGTATGCAGTGAGTACATAACGGATGCATAGCGTTTTCCAATGGATGGCAAACTTTTTTTAACGTTTTACATCCTCTTTGCATCCATTAGTGCAGTGGGACAGGGGCTTTAGAGAGGCAGTGGATTTTCCTTCCCTGTAGATGTTCTAGTGGAAGCTAAACAGAACCCTCTGGGATTATTTATTTATTGAAAATGTATAGCTGCCCATCTCAACTTTGTAATTAGAGATAGCTCACAATAAACAAACACAATATATAAAACATTATAATGGAACCAAGGTTCCCAAAAAGCTCTCTCTTAACAATCATCCCATACATGTAGAACTCAATTAACAGCCTGGCCCCAATGTCTGATGGAAAATCTGGGCCCAAGGCTTTCCAAAAAAACTAACAGGATTGCTGCCATCTAGTTCTCAGGGAGGATATTGTTCAATAGGGCAAGCACATAACAGAGGAACCATGCTTCCTGGCCCCCACTAAATGACCTGGTTTCATAGTAGAGATCCAATGCAAGCTCATCCTGATATCAATTGGATAAGGCAGCCATGTTGCTTTCCATCGTCCAATCTGTCTATTGAACTACCATGGATGTCAATATCTGGTAAGCTCACAAGCTTCATTTCTCTTGCCATGCATATGTATACATCTGAACTAGATTGTGTTGTTTCTCCATATCTTGAAATATATGTGGGTATATGCATAATTTTGTATTTGTTTGTTTGTTTATCTGCTTCATTTTAATGTATGCTGATTAGTGTATATTCAAAGTGTCAAAGTTATTCAAAGGCTAAATCTGCCAATCACACTCCTCTTTCCAAACTCTATTGTACCCTACAACTACCCTATGAATGGAAGACAGCATTTTGGTAAATCATTCACACGATCTCCAACCCTTTTAGAAAGCACATTCCCAAATGATCTTAAATCTAGTCTTTAATCTTATTAAAGTCCATCCTCAGGAAATTGACCAGAACACCATTACAATTTTCCTTTGTTGTTACTGCCAACAATGCAGCAATGGCTATCATGTTCTACTGATCTCTCAGTGTCATTGTTATTAATGGCATTCCAGCACTAGCTGTAAGTCCTTATTGGCAGTGGTCTCCGCACTCCTCCACTGTGATTTCTGCACTCCTCCACTGCCAATCCTATGATGCAATTGCTATTAATCCACCTTTGTGCCATTCCTTGCCAACACTCCAATGACATCTCCAACAATGGTGGCAATGATAGCCACCATGTGTTCTGTATGGAACTTGGTAGGTTCCAAGTACTTCATTCTGATTGGCCGAAAAGGCCACATACAGATTGGTTTGCTAGGAACCAATCCGGGAAGCCACCAAATGGTGGGAAGAATTAAATAACTATTATTGGCCACAAGCCGGCAGGCTAGCCACTATATAAAGGGCTGCCGTGGCTTGGGCTATGTTCCGTTTCTTTACCTAGCAGTTTGAAATAAAGAGNCTTGGGCCATGTTCCGTTTCTTTACCTAGTGGTTTGAAATAAAGAGTTGTTGTTTGGAACCCGGTCTCCCGTGCTTTTTTCCGGACGGAACACAGAAGATGAAGGGAAGAGAGATGGAAAACATGAAGTTAATCCAGCAGCTGAAAAAAATGTTCTGATCAAATGAAATAGCTGATTTCTTTGGAACAGGATATCATCTCTGAGAGTAACAAATAGTGCAGATCAGAGGTAGTATTCAGCAGGTTCTGACCAGTTCTGGAGAATCAGTAGCAGAAATTTTGAGTAGTTTGGAGAACCGGCAAATACCACCTCTGACTAGCCCCGCCCCCATTTATTCTCTGCCTCCGGAGTCCCAGCTGATCGACTGCATCTTCTTTTGTTGCCCTGCACAGGAGAGCTGAGCTCGAAAGCAGGTTAGTGGGGTGGGGAGAGGAATGGGGATTTTATAGTATCCTTCCCCTGCCACGTCTACCAAGCCACGTCCACAGAACCGGTAGTAGTAGTAATAATAGTAAGTGATTTTTTTAGTAGTAGTAGCAATATTTATTGAATCCCACCACTGGTGCACATAATAATTTAGAGGCCAGAGCTTTAGAAATGTGTATCTTAGTCTTCTGAAAACAAATTTCTGTTAAAGGAAACTGAAAATCCTGATGACCATTTAACATTATCACTTTAGTGATTTTCATGTTCTGCTGGAATCCACAAGCTAAGCTGTAGTTTTGCAGAATTCCAGGTACCACAAGGAAATACATGGAGAGAATGTAACAGAGCTAGCAATGAAAAATGTTAGCAAATGACACTGAGAAAATGATAGAAATGGGTGTAAAAGATTATTCTAGAGCCAAGGAAAAGCAGAACAGAAGACTTCAAGGTTATTTTACTCTCTGATGCTTCAAAGATTAATTGTGGTAAATAGCACAGGGAACTCTGCAAAAAACTAGGTGTATAGGAACAGGGCCATAACCAGCATAAAATGTTATGAGACACACAGAATGTTATCTGGTCTTTGTTAAAAATAATATGACCTAGGACACTCAAACTGAAATTTGAGTGGAAGCGTACAGATGCTTCAGTTATATCTTTAATGAAAATTCCATTTCAACCATATTTCCTCATCAGCAAAGCTGCAGAGTACAAAAATCACTATCTTTAACTTCGCAGTTATTTTTTAATAACTGCGAAGTTATTTTTTATTTAGGAATTTAGGAATTTATCTGTCTCGTGGTTATGAACCTGCAGAGTAAAGAATAGTCTCGTGTCCAACTTTACGAGTGCCTGATTCACCTTCGCTTCATCCAAATAAAATAATAACCATGATATCTATGGTTATGAAATCAAATGACCAATAGTGATTTCTCATTTAAATCTTCGGTAACAGATTTTGGTATGTGTGTGTGTGTGTGTGTGTGTGTGAGTGAGTGAGTGAGTGAGGGGGGGGCGCTCAAAAAAGATCCAGCCAAGCTGTTCAGCATCATAGAAATCTGATTGCTCATTGTGGACGGGGATGAAAAATCAAGAGACAGGATGGAATGGAGCATCATCAACAAGAGCACTTCAGGCTCTTGTTTGATTGATCATTTAACTTAGAGCAAGCTAGTGGTGGTATTATACTGGTTCAGCCTAGTTTGAGCAAACCGGTAGTAAAAAAATGCTACCATTGGCTGAAATTGTATGCCTTTTTTTTCTCCCGACGATCAGCTGTTCTGACAATCAGCTGTGTCAGGATCCCCCTCATTGTCTTACTGCTTTGTCCAGGAGGCTCCCCTGAGGCACAGGAGGCAAAAAGGGGCATGCTGGGGGGTTGCTGCGCCGCCCCTGCACTCTGTTTTTTGCCTCCTGGGCCTTAGGGAAGCCTCCTGGGAGCAAAAACAGGCTATCAGAAGGGTTCCCTGAAGCCCAGGAGGCAAAAAAAAAACAGAGCGCAGAGGTGGTGGTGGTGCTGCTGCTGCAAAACAAAGAAGCCACGCCTACCCAGTCACGTGATCATGCCCACATAACCAGACCCACAGAACCGGTAATACTTGCATCCCACCCCTGGAGCAAGCCCAATTCTCCTCAATTCTCCTCCAAAGAACAAAATCAGTCAGTTGATCCACATTAGAAAAACAAGCGTATAATCCATCTATGGGCATATTGAATAAAATCTCACAAGGCAGAGTAGCCTAAAATGGAAATTGGATATAACACATTGTAGGAACCAGTCATTGCTTTAGCCTGTTGTGTGCATTAAATCTAACTACTTTTATATGTTTGGATTTAGCATATTAAATAATACACCGTATTTTTTTGTTCATGTGGGCTTAGTCTGTTGTGCAAACCTAAAATTTGTTAATTTGAGTTACAGTATGGCCAGGACTAGAATAATAAAAACAGAAGAAGAATCATGGTCAACATCCATTATTGAGTTTTCTGACTAAAACTTTCAGTTTATTTCTGAATGTAAGTTTTTTAGTTAAAAAAAAAGTTGCCATGTCACCAATAAATTACAAATATGAATACCTACTAGACTAGAGCATATATGTTATTACATTTCCAAGTTACCCTTCAATAGTGAAACTTTTTTTTTTGTCTCTCAGTTCATTAATTCCAAAATTGGACAATACAATTTACAAGCCCCAAGTAACAGAAGCCTGAAATATTCAGAACATGTTTCTTGAACAAATAACACAATCCCTGGCACATGGGAACACATGATTTGCTTCAGACATGTTTCATTTTGTCATCGCATTGAGTGCAGAGACTTTCTCTCTGGGTGCAAGAGTGATTGATATCCTTGGAAGAGAAGCTTGTAGGAACATGGAAGCTGCCAAAGCAAACACGTTGGAAGGAAGTGTTCAGAAGGGACCTCTACAGCCTTCTAAGCAGATCTCAGTTTAGGGAGTTCACACAGGGGTGAGACAGCTAGCTGTAGAACAAATACAAACAATTTGCACACTTCATCTAAATAAATTATATGCAATATTTGCTTTTCGGTAGTTAGCAGACCATAGACCATCTTTCCTTCATGTCCACATAGAATTGGGGCAGAATGTCTGCTTTCTTCGTCTAATGATTTGTAACATTTCTTTCTCATGAATGGATTTTTACCCTTAGGTCTTTTCCATTTTATTTTCCCAAAGCTGTGGCCGTTCTAAAACAGAATGACCTGGACTGTTTCCAGGTAGACTTTTAAATGTATGATGTGGCCAGTTCATTACAGCAGTATAATAGGACCTCCAGACAATAAAGTCATAGTTTATATCAGGCAATGTTTTATCTCCTTTCATCTGTTTTTGTCCTTAAGAGAGATAATTCCTCTAGACAGAAAGACTTGGAATAGAAGCATAAATCTCTGAAAGTGTTGATGTTGTATTTCTTTCCCATAGTTTGGGGAGGGGAGCTTTGACAGTGGTAATATTCATCAAACGTCTCCTTCCTACTTGATTGCCTGAAACCCTCAGTTTTAAACTCTTTTTTTGCTTGTACTCTAGAGTACCAGAATTCTGAAGGAAAAATGCACAATCTAAACAGATACATTTGCTTGTTTGGCCTGTGGAAAAAAATGATCCAACTATGTTAAATGGTTCCATATCAAACAATGGGAAGTGAGATTGTATGCTCCAAAGGGTGACCTCCTTGTGTATAGAACATAGAATAATCGAGTTGGATGGGATCTTGGATGTCTTCTAGTCCAACCTCCTATATATGAGACCCTATACGATTTCAGATAAATGATTATCCAGTCTTTTTTTGAAAGCCTCCAGTGATGGAGCACACAAAAATTCTGAAGGCAAGCTATTCCGTTGGTTGATTGCTCTCACCACTAGGAAATTTCTTCCTAATTCTAGGTTGCTTCTGTCCTTAGTTAGTTTCCATCTATAGTTTCTCATCTTGCCTTTTGGTGCTTTGGAAAATAGTTTGACCCTCCTCGTCTTTGTAGGAGTCCCTCAAATATTGGAACCCTGATACCACATCTCCCCTAGTCCTTTTCATTACACTAGACAGACATACCCAGTCCCTGAAACTGTTCTTCAAATGTTTTATCCTCCAGCCTTAGGATCATTTTTGTTGCTCTTCTCTGCTCTCTTTCCAGAATCTCAACAGATGCAATCCAGAATCTCAGAACTAGATGCAATATTCCAAGTGTGGTCTTACTAAGGCTTTGTAAAGTGGTACTAGAACTTCATGTGTTCTTATTTCTATCCCTCTGTTAATGCAGCCTAGTTCTGCACTGGCTTTTTTTTTTTTTTGCTGCTGCCACACATTGCTGGCTCATATTTAAGTGATTGTCCACTAGGACTCTAAGAGCCCTCCCGCAATTACTGTCATTAAGCCAAGTTTCACCTACCCATGTTTTCTATGCAATGCTTTTCACCTAATTTTCTATGCTATGGGAAACTAGCATATCAAGACAGATTAGACAATTCCTCTCTATGGCCCATCTTTGTAACTGCATGGAGTTTGTGTTCCAGTATATAGAATTTTCTAATAGCCTAAAATGGAACAACCAAGCAAAGTTTTATACCCAATACGTAAAAGGTATATCATGTGAAATGGTTTGCCCTGACATGTGTAATCTATAACGTCTTATGAAAGCATGTAGTGACTATTACATTTATTATAGCTCTATTGCAAATACAGTATATTTCAATAATATGCACATAAATAAGTATAAACAAAAATAAAGATTAAAAATACATACATACATACATATCTACTTACACATGCATCCCTTAAAGGAGTGAATGGATATCCCTCATTTGGGGCAGAACAAGAAACATCCAGCTAGCAGAAGTGCCTTTCCCTCCTAGTTTAAATCAACTTTCCCTTCTAGGTCTAGCTTCAATCATGCTTCACTGACATCTTCCAAAGTTAGGTCAGATGTTACAGAAGCAGATGTCTTTGAGGAAACTAGGTTCCAGATTGCTTCTGCAACCCAATCCAAAGTGATCAGGGAGACCCATTCCTAGAGGGGAGGGAACCAGCTGGAACTGGCATTAGTGAAGACAGCTGACCCCTCCCCTAAGGGAGCTCCTTTGCCCCTAGAAAATATAAAGTAACACAGAAGAGGAATTATGGCCAAAAGCCAGAACACCTACCTACAAATTGATCTATGTTCCATCTTGGGCATTTGCAAGTTGGGCTGGGCACAGAAGCTGAAATCCTGAAGGGCATTTGTCAGTCAGTGTTGGCAGTGTTAAGTTAGAGGAATCTATGGCCTGACACTCTACTAAAGAAAGCCCTTATGTTTTATTATTGGTGGAGGAATGTAAGTATTAGAATGATAGAGAAGTTGACACATGATGGTGAGAAAATTTTGTACAAAAATTTGTATATATAAATTTGCATACATGCTATTTTGTTTTTATTTCTGTTTTATGGCAATTGGAATGCCATGCCCAATTACACTGTATTCAATATATTTATCTATAAACAATAAACATATATTCAAAAAGAGAGAGAAAGCCCTCATGTTTTGAATCGCAGCAAAATGCAAGAAGGTTCTTGTTTTGTCCGGAAAAACACGAGGTAGACCGGGTTCCAACAGCAAAGTCTTTATTTCTTAGCCAGAGTGTAGAAAAGGAACATTGGCTCAAGCCGCGCCGCCCCTTTATACATTTTTCCCGGCCGGCTTGTAGCCAATGACAATTGTTTGATTTTGCCGCCTTCCCGTGGCTGCAGGGATTGGTTCCTGTTGAACCAATCCCTTTTCGTTCTAAGTAACCAATCAGAATGTATTATTTGAAACCAGTTATTTGCATACAGAACAGTTCTAAATGCAAGTGAATGCTCCACCACTTGGTCATTTGGGATTTTTAGATAGAACAGCTGTCCATGTTCTGAATCACCAGGATCTATAGAATTCTCTCAAATTCCCACCTTCTGAAGAAGCTTCTCTGCCTCCACTAAGGCAGCCACTCTCTGGTTTTCTAGAGCGCCAATCTTCCCTCTCCTTCAAAAGCAGCTTGAAGGCAACCTAGTTCATATTTATGCTTGCCAGTTCAGGGATGTTTTCCTCATGTGTTGTCAACAGAGTGGTTGTGTTGTTATGATTGAAATTCCATCTGGTTTTATGGTTGTCACACTGGCACAGACAATGCAGATAAAAAGAGGTTTTTTTTAAAAAAAAATATCACAATCAGTTGTGGCTGCCTTCTTGACTTTTTTTGACCACATGAAGAGAACAGTCTGGTGACAACTTCAGATGGCAACATAATAAAGGTTGCTTAAGCACATTTAAGCCAAGCAGATCCCCAAAATAAGAAAGGGAGAGGGAGAAGAAATAAGTGTCTTGCACACACCACCTTATTCTGTGTTGGGTGCATTTCTCCAGTCCTATACAAAAAGATCCAGGCAGTTCCTCTGCATGGGAGCTACAAAGGCTCTTTTTTTTTTTTTTACAAAGGAAAGCTACTCCTTTCCTCTTGAGTAGCCCACTAAGAAGGCTGATACTCAGCAGCCAAGAGTCCAGATAAAGCAAGAGGGCCTCAAAAGGGGAAACCAAGATCTCATTACCCCTGCAAATCCAGAGGTGGTGGTGGAGGAGGAGGCAGAGTCTTCAGTGGTTGAAAAGTCAAATTCCCCAGCCACCTAGCCACTCCATGCCCTCAACCAGATCAGTTTTGCTCTGAGTTTTGCCTGGAAAAGGAGGCTTTTTGTATGCTGAAGCAATGCAAAAGCCAGGAATTACCTGGAGTTCAGTGACCTGCTTGTGGGAAGGAGAGCAGAAAGAAAATGACTTCCAAACCACAGTCTAAAAGCAGCCACTGACCAGCCTCTACCAAGTTCATTCCTCCCACCATAGTGGGTAACATTGCCTTGTCTTTCATTGACTTACTGCCACATTTGCCCAGCTAGATTTTGCATGGGAGTGGAACAGAGTGGAGTGGAAGGGAAGGGATGGGATAGTTGGGAAGGAAAGGGCTTCCAGCCCATGATTCTCTTGGTTTCTCATTTGCCAGAGGGGAAAAGGCTCTAGATAAGGACATCCAATTATCTGCAGGCTTTCTGAACTGGTATCCTCCAAGGTGGTGAATAACCCATCCCATCATGCCCATTCCTCAATGGATATTAGCCAGGCAAGTTATGGATGAAGAACTCAGTCTAGGCAGAGAGTCTTTGAATGTTAGCAGCTCAGGTTGATAGTTAGGCTGTTGGTTTGAGCTCCGAGCTTGGCAGTTTGGTTGCAGATGTTTCACCATTCGATTAGACATCATCAGTGTGTTAGACTGCAGGGATCTCCAACCTTAGCAACTTTAAGACTTGTGGAATGGACTTCAGTTAAAGTTGTCAGGGTTGGAGACCCCTGTGTTAGAGTGTCTTTGTCTGATGGGAATTTAAATCTGTGGGATTGTTTCTCTTGAGAAAAGGCATCCTGGGAGGATGCAAAGCCTAGGGAAGCCCTCTCATTTCATTACCCTCATCTCGGCAGCTTCACTGAAGCCCAGCCTGCTACAAGTAAGGACTTACTCCCCAACCAATCTAAAAAGATGTAATGAAGCATATTTTAACAACTTTGAGTAAAAGTTCTTTGTTGACGCTTTACCTGGTACCCTCCGTGAGTGTTGGACTGTATCATCTTCAATGTTCATGTTGTCTGGCGATTATGAAAGATATCATCCTGTATCAAGTTCAGAAATCCACCGCTAATTATTCTGCAGTGTTTTAGCCTGTTTGCCTATCAGGCCGCATGATAAATTTAGATTTCAGAATTTCATGTGAACCCTTCTAAATCGTGTCCACTTGCAAAATTGTATTTAGTTAATCATGGTTAGCATGCACGAACAATACCAACATTCCATGCTATTTCACACAGTTTAAGCTTTCCAGGTTCACTATTTTAGGAGAATTTATCCAGGTTTGGCAGCTTAACTTGTGGATATTATTCAAATAATGCTGAAAAACCTGTAAAATCCAGTTGGGGACCAATGGCCCTGGGGAAATTCTATGTGTTTGCTAAGAGTCAGCCCTGATTCAAAGCACATACATTTATAAGCAGCTTCAGTCAACATGATACAGACGAAGGTCTTCAAACCAGCTTTAAGACTTGTGGACTTCAACTCCCAGAATTCCTCCTTCAGTCATCTTAGCTCAGGAATTCTGGGAGTTAAAGTCCACAAGTCTTAAACTTGCCAAGTTTGAA
The DNA here is from genome assembly GCA_004320025.1 of Laticauda laticaudata. Taxonomy (NCBI): domain Eukaryota; kingdom Metazoa; phylum Chordata; class Lepidosauria; order Squamata; family Elapidae; genus Laticauda; species Laticauda laticaudata. The sequence goes on along the minus strand of BHFT01043590.1, from coordinate 38,777 downwards.
GACCCTTGATACAGTCTCTAATGACCAATCAAGCTTTGATTGGAATAGCTCACTCCTTATCAGGGGTCCCAAGGTAGGAGACCAGAAGGAGCCAAATGAGATTTTACTGGCTGAATGGTCAGAAGCTGTTATCCACCCTGGATAACAAAGCAGAAACATGCCTACCAAATAATGCCAGTCAGAGGAGCCCATGTCCCTTTAAGAATCATGCTCACTTCGGGGTCATCACTAAAGGGAACATCACACCTTTAAGAGGGTGAAGATCTCTCCTGCGCTGGTCCCAATCCAAAGGATGCATGGCATAGATGGGACAGATGCTTGATGGGAAAAACCCCGTATGGGGAAGGGGCTGGGCTAAGTTGGAGTTTTCAGTATCTTTTTAAAAAGCCGAATCAGGGATATTTGTACAAGAGCCTACAGCTACAAAAAAAGGCAAAGCGTAGCTGAATGTTAGCCATTGAAGCCTTAACCAATGTCTTTGTCTTCGGCCTATATTGGGCCCATTTATGTGACTTGAGGAGGGAGAGTTTTCCAAAACTCAACGACCACAATGCCTGGCTCAAAGCACAGGCAAACACTGTCCTTCCGCATCTGGTGGGAATGGTTGCCTCTTAATCCATCGTGTCTGGGTCACCTTATTAGACGGGGAAAAGGTCGGTCACAGGCAATAAACAGACTTCTCTGGATTTTCTCTTCCGCTCAAATCAACACCACGATCTTGGAATGACTCCATCTGTTTCCAGCAGGCCTTAATAATAGGGGCAACGCCTCCACTGTTGATCTGGAGTGCTATTCTGTTCCGGTTCCCTCTCATAAGCTAAAAAAGTCATTTCCATTGCAATTCTGCATTAACCTAAGAAGAACAACCCTTGCTGGCTTCAGTTTTACTTTTGGGTAGGCGGGCACCGGATTAGGTTATTGGAAATCTTCCCTTCAGGTAGTCCTCAACTTATGACCACAATTAAGCCCAACATTTCTGTTGCTAAGTGAGGCATTTATTAAAAGTGAGTTTTGCCTCATTTTATGACCGTTCTTGCCACATCTGTGCTGGCTGGAGAATTCTGGGAGTTGAAGTCCACAAGTCTTAAAGTTGCCAAGTTTGGGGGCCTCTGCCCAGAGGTTTCTTTCCCCATCCGGCACAATTTGCTACTTGCCTGAGCATCAGTTGAACTGGCCCTCTGCCCCATTCCTGATGGATGGCAAGCGCTAGGGTGTCCAGAGCACGGGCTCTGGCCTGTGCTTTCCCCTTCCCACCCCCTTGCCTACTCTCACTTTGCGGGCTGTACCCTGACCCCCTCCCCCAACCATCCAGAGATGCACTCCTTCCGAAACACACACACACACACCACATATTCCTTGTGGGATCCACATCTGGAGGGCGCCACCCAAAAACTCTGATTTCCCATCAGATTCCTCAGTCAGAGGTGATTTGTGTCTCCATTCTTTTTGCTCTTCGCTCAGTTGACAGACTGTCTTCTTTTGCCCTTCAGATGTGCTAATTCTCAGCGAACATAGCTGCCTCCAAGGCCAATGGCTGTGCTGGCTGCGGGGGATGAGGACTGAAATCCAACACACCAGAAGATACCAGCCGGCTTAATACTACTACACTGATGATCAGCTGGGTTTGTCAGCTGTCGAGAGAGAGCTAAAGAGAGGAGAAAGAAGAAGAAAGAAAGAAGAAAGAAGAAGCAAGAAGAAGAAGAAGAAGAAGGAGGAGTGAGGAAGGAGGAAGGAGGAGGAGGAGAGGCGGAAGGAGGAGGAGGAGGAGGAGGAGGAAGGCAGGAGGAGGAGGAGGAGGAGGAGAAATTACACCCTAGTAAAGGGCCAAGAAAACATTGTCACAGAGCATGCAACTCCAGGCACATGCATACCATTCATATCCTTTTTATGCACCACACAAACAGTGTTAAGAAAATCTTTCCTATAAGCAGCATTACCTAAGATTTATCTCATGCCTGCTCCTCAGAGATTCTACCAACATTTGTACTGAAAATAAGATCAAATACGTGCAGCTTGCCAAGTAAATCAAAAGTTTCGTTTCTCATCCAAGAAGCTTCTTCAATTTGTTCTTTGCTTCAAATACTTCCTGGATATTTGGGCAGAAAAGTCCACAGGAAGGGAGTTGGTTCAGAAGAACAATGATGCTCCCCTCAAGAAATTCTTGGGAAAGTTAGGTTAGACTGCCTCCCCAACCTTCTAGATTTCTTTCATGGTTTTCACTATTTTAATTTGTTTTACTGTAAATTACCCTGAAAAGTGCAAGTAAATAAAATAAAGTTTTCTGAACTTCTGTTAAATGTACTTGTGGTTATTTATTTTCAGCTAAAAGCAAACGTATAGCTCCCTATAGCCTCCACCCCAAACAATTGTGGGCACTGACTAAGAATAGAATTGTCCTGGTTCCTACATTGAATGCATTTGGGAACTGGGATAGGTGAATCCAACCCACCTATACTGTTCCCTGGTTCTACTCAGAGCTAAGATGTGTCTTGAATGAAAGCAAACAAAAAGGAACCTTTTACTTTTTACAAAGGATGCTTTTATCAAATTCTTTATAATGTTATTGGGTGAAGATTACAGTTCGATCAACTCTGTATGAAATCCTACTCAAGGATTACTGGAGGCTTTCAAGAAGAGACTGGACTGCCATCTATCAGAAATGGAGTCGGGGAGGTTGGACTAGATGTCCTATAAAGTCCCTTCCAATTCTGTTATATTTTAATAGTAACACCTTGATTAGCTCGAAAACCATATGCAAGTTATAACACTACAAAGGTCTCTTCAGAAAGAATTCCCAACACGTCTCTGATATTGCTTAAATCTCTCAATTTCCTGATTTTGAGGCCAGAAAATATCCCCCCCCCCTGCTTTTAGGAATGTTACTGCAAAATAAAATGTATTTGTAACTCACTGTATGTCTGGGAGCAAGAATAACACCTGGTTGTTTACTACAGGGGCACATGGATGTGTTTGGATGGCAGAAGAATTGTAACCAATTTCAAATCAAGGTCTTTCCAGCAGCCAGTTGGGATTTGGCACTGGGTACAAACAGCCCAACTCCCGCCTTTACACAGCTGTTGTGATACTGATGCTCAGAGTTAAAAAGTCAAGGAAAGAATATTGACTTGCATTGAAGCACATCTAAATTACAACCAGTCCACAGATTGCTACTAAATGAGTATATTGGTCCCAATTGAAGATGAGTTTACTGTAATCCAAAGCTTTTCCTTTTTCTTGTAGGCACACGTATTTGAACTTTAAGTAATGACCCTTGAAATTCAGATAATGGGTCCTGAAGTGTGGTTTCCTTTGGCATACAAATTGGCATCAGTTTCCTGAAATGGTCAGGGGTAAATAAATTCAACCTGCCATGACATAGCTAACTAACTAAAGCATTCCCGGGTGCAGCAGAGTAAGAGTCACGGATTAAACCTAGGGGATTTCACTACACTGTCCAATAAGAGTTGGGTGCCCCATTTGAAAGCTTTCCCAGGCAGGGCTAAAAATGCCATGCCTATTTGTGGCTTCCTCATCTTCCTTGAGATGATTCTATTATTATTATTATTATTATTATTATTATTATTATTATTATTATTATTATTATTATTATTATTATTATTTTAAGAAGAGAAGTGGGTCAATTTGGGATTATTTTCAGTAACTGGTTTAAGCATAGGTTCCCCTAGAACAATTCCTCTTGCTGTGCTCAGATGGTGATGGAAGCCACAAGGATGGGATCAAAATGAATACCATCTTGGCTTTTTTGACCACACGCTGCCGCCTGAGCAAAGTCCTGAGCATCATCTAGCTCAGAACAGTTCTAGCAATAGCAATAGCACTTAGACTTATATACCGCTTCATAGTGCTTTAGACTTAGAGCCCTCTCTAAGCGGTTTACAGAGTTAGCATATTATCCTCAACAATTTTGGGTCCTTCTAGCATTTGAATGAATGGTGGCTAGATTATTAGTCGGGTTCACACATGGCACAAGTTTACTTTTGGATTACTGAACCATCCACAGAGATTTGAAGCTGCATACAAACCTGATGACTTGTCAGCCACAAGATCTGGGTTCCCGCATCACGCCAACCTACATGTCTGGCTTGACCCAAGTGCCAGTTGTTGAAGACTGAGTTTACTTCTACAACAGAAAGAAGGTATTTTTTCCAATCCTTCCGTCACCATCACTAGCTCGGTCCCATCGCGGGACTTCTGAACTACAAAGCCTCTGGGTTGGCCAAACCGTCTCTTTGAGCCCGCGCGGCACAATCTTCCGAGGGTTTGACAAGGANAAAAAAAAAAAAAAACCAGCTGCTATATAAACAACCTTGGAAGAGGGAAGAAAGTATGTTGGCCATGTGCGTGTGTGTGTGTGTGTGTGCGTGGCAGCGTGAATCTAAAGAGGTTTAATTAAAAAGTTTTGAAAACGGCGTGGACTGGTTACTTTGGTTATTGAAAGAACATTGACCGCATAAAGTTGCTTTGCGCACAGTGGCTTCTTTTCCATTCAGGGCGATTATTGAAGAACCGGCAGTAAAATTCTACCTTCTACAAATGGAAACATCTACTTCCAAGTTTAGAACTGCAGAAGAGAAACTTAAACAGAAGGGAATGTAGCTCCTTGGGGAGGGGGACGGGCGTCGAAACGCTTCTCTTCCAAGTTGGGCCGCTCAACGCAGGATTTATTAACAGCTCCCGTACTTCATCCTTTCTAAATTATTATTCCTGAACAGGTGAGAGCCTGATTATTTATTTATTTTTGGATCCACGTTTAAATAAAAGAGGCACTTGGAAGAACCCGGAAAACAAACCCAGAGCGAAAGCAAAAGCGACCTTAACCCCGCTCTTCATATACTCCTTGCGAAATGCAGGCCGTTCGGTTAACGGCGTGATATTGATGATGACGATAGCAATAACCCCAATGTTAGACTGTTGGCTTTTCCACGTCCACCTGTACCCGTAGGGCATAAGCTCAGTAAATTTGAAGTATTCCTATTGGTTTCCATAATTGTCTCCCGGCCGCCCATCTCTCTTAGAATATGACAACGGGCTATTTCCACGGGAATGTAGGACGTGGGGCATTTATTCCCTCTTGCAGGCGAGGGATGAAACTGAAACTCCACCAGATGGGCTATCCTCTGCGTTGGAAACGAGCCTTTTGTTTCAGGCTTGGTCAATAAACCAACCACCAAAATAAAAGTGTCGACGTCGTGGAGCGAGCCACTACCAATCTGCAACATCCAAAGATCCTAATTCTTTGTGGGACTGAACTATGCCGCTATTGATTTATACGCACTCTGCACACCCTCGGAGGATCCTTATTTTTTAATATTTCAAGAAGTGAGAGGAGCACTGAACATTTTCCGGAGAGGAAGAGGAGGAAGAGGGGGGGAGGAGGAGGGCGTCGTCTTGGCCGTTGTGGGAGGCCAAGATAAAGGCTGAGAGTCTCTTTCTCTGCATGCGCCCCCCCTCCGGCCTCCTTTCTCCTTTTGCCTTCAGATTTGCCCAGCAAAGGCAAGATGGCAGAAGCTCCCCTTTATGTGATCTCTTTGGCCCCCTAATTAGGGCTGGATCGGGCAACAAGAACTCCCAAACATTTTAATCGAGCTCTTTTCAATGGAGAGGGATAAATGGTGGCGACTGTTACCGCCCCACTGAAAAGCTGCTCTCCCATGGTGGGTATTCAGGACTCTTTTCACAAACTCGAAGCAAGGAGAGGGGGCGGTCTGCACAGCCCACCGAGTTTCTAATTAGTCTAATTAGAGAGGAGGATTGATAGATGGCAAGACAGAGGGAAAGGAGTGAGGGCTATGCTCAGCTCTACCAACCTGCCTTTCAGAGTGGCTTTAACTTGATAAAATAATAGTAACAAATTGTTATTTTACATCAAATCCCCCAGAATATGAAGTCACAGCTGACAGTTCCTTAGTTGGTATTGGCCTTCATATGCACCAAGTTCTTCCAAGAACCTAGAATGACAAACCTAGGATATTGCAGTGGAGTGTATGTGCAGATTCAAGCAAAGTGACTTCTTTGCAGTTGACTGATAGAAATTTTACCAATGCATAGATTTATTGATATAAAAGTAAAATAAAATGTGTGGCCCAGCCTTCCCCATGGAGAAATATGTTGGTTTTTAATTCCAGTAGTTTCTTGCTAGCCAGGCTTTGGTGAAAGCTAATTGGCAATTACACCTTGTAAATTATAATTATATAATTACAACTCCTACCCAAAACAATGAGATTTCATTTTGAGGAAGCAGATAGCATTACATAATAAGCTTAATACTGACTAAGTTGTAGTCACATTGTCATTTTTTTGGTAAGATCCTCAGATCAGAGTCTTACTGTTGTGTTATTATTCATCATCATTACTGGTAATACTTAAGAAGTGCAGTGTGAATTAATGGACTCTATAAACAAAAACTCAGTATTTAAACTGTTTAATGATTGTGCTTCTAATTTCCTAACTTTTGTTGTAATGTGAATGAATAATCCTTTCTTGTTGAAGAATGAAGACTTCATATTAAATGACAAAAATGTTTTGATCCTCTTATGAAGTAAATTCAAATTCAACCCAGATCTTTACTATAGGAATTTCAATAAACCAGACCCATTATAATGGTTTATCATTATTTTAAACAAACAATTTTATTATTAATTTTATGCTTTACTAGACATAAAAAGGTAAAGGAAAAAAGAAAAGAAAACACACAAAAACAAAAGGGAGATACAACTCATGCCCAGGACTTCAATTTAGGCTCAATATATGCTCAAATTTGAATTCCAAATATAAACTGACTGTCCATTGTTATAAGTATTATTCATGTCTTTAGTTATGTATTTAAACAATTGGGCTAAGTGTCTTTTTATATGCAGCAGTACGATGCATTAGCCCAACCCTTGACAGTCCGAGTTATCGAAATGTATTGTACTTCCTCCCATATATCTATTCCTTTTTGTCGTGGGGGCTGAGAACTATGGGTCCTGAAATCCAGCACATCAGAAGCACCGTAGATTAAGGAAGCCAAGTTTAAAATGAACCGAAGGACACGGGGAGCTGAGGTCTCCGGGGCCCAGCAAGCGAGTACATCTGAACGAGAAGGATGTGTTCCAATATTTATCCCATAGCAGAATCTCCCAGAGTCTCTTCCCTAACAACCCGATTGAAATTCAATGAAACGGAGTTCCTGGCAATACGAAACAACTATAAAGTAGTTTTTCAGCTTGCTTTTTTTTTTTTTTTCATTCTAACCTCCCTCCCTCCCTGGCCCCTACATTGAGCGAAGAAAAGCTTTTCGCGAACGCTTCTTCTTCCCTTTTTTCTCCTCTCAAATGAAGTTCAAATGAAATCGGGTTCGCATTTTGGGAACCTATCCCCTTTTGTCTGTCCTTGGTGTCCCTTCTTTGTCCTTTTCCAGCTCCTTTGACCGGCTGGCATTTGGCTGAAAATGGGACACAACTTTTCTCCCACTTGGAGGCAAGGAAAGGCGTTCCGAAAAAACGAAGCGGTACCCCCCGCCCCAGCCTCCCGCAATGAGCGAGGAAAAACTTCGCACCCGCGAACAAGAGTTGCCCGGGCCCCGAATGTCAAAAGCGCAGGCCTCGGCTTTCAACAGGGAGACGCCTTCTTTCGCTTTTCGCGTCGAGGACAAGGCGAGGGTCGGCCTCCGCTGAGCCTGATGAACCATCCCAGACGTGCAGCTCTGACCCCGCTTTTTGGGCCAGGAAGGGGAAACGGGAGGGGGGGGGGACAAGCGAAGGTCCTCTGGGTGCCCAGCCGGCGACCTACATTGGGCGGGAAGCAGCAGCTCCGCGATTCTGAGGCGACGCCCGTGTACTGGGGTATATAACCTGAACAAGAAGAAAGAAAGAAAGAAAGAAAGAAAAGAAAGAAAGAAAAGAAAGAAAGAAAGTAAAGAAAGAAAAGAAAGAAGAAAGAAAGAAAGAACAGAAGAAAGAAGACGAAAGAAAGAAGTGAAGGAAAGGAACCAAAAGAAAGAAAGGAAAGGGAAACAAAAGAAAGAAAGGAAACAAGAAAGAAAGGAAACCAAAGGAAGGAAGAAAGTGAAAGAAAAGAAAGAAAGAAAGAAAAAACAAGGAAACAAAGAAATAAAGAAAAAGAAAGAAAGGAAAGAAAGAAAGAACGAAAGAAACAAAGAAAGAAAGGAAAAAAGAAAGGAAGAAAGGAAGAAAGAAAGAAAGAGAAAGAAAGAAAACAAAGAAAGAAAGGAAAGAAAGAAGAAAACAAAGGAAAGAAAGGAAACAAAGAAAGAAAGAAAGGAAAGAAAGAAAGGAAAGAAAGAAAGGAAAGAAAGGAAAGAAAGAAAGGAAAGAAAGAAGGAAAGAAAGAAAGAAAGGAAACAAACAAACAAAGAAAGGAATCAAAGTAAACAAAGAAAGAAAGGAAACAAAGGAAGGAAGGAAACAAAGAAAGGAGACAAAGAAGAAAGAAAGGAGGAAAGGAAAGGAAAGAAAGGAAAGAAGGAAAGGAAGACAGGAAAGAAAAGAAAGAAAGAAAGAAAGAAAGAAAGAAAGAAAGAAAGAAAGAAAAAGAGAGAGAGAAAGAAAGGAAGGAAAGAAAGAAGGGAAGGAAAGGAAGGAAGGAAGGAAGGAAGGAAAGGAAAGAAAGAAAAAAGAAAGAAAGGAAAGAAAAAGAAAACAAAGGAAAAGAAAGAAAGGAAAGGAAAGAAAGAAAGAAAGGAAAGCAAAGGAAAGCAAAGCAAAGGAAAGCAAAGGAAAGGAAGGAAGGAAGGAAGGAAGAGGAGGAGGAAAGGCGGAGCTGAGGAATCAAAAGCCAAAAGCGGAGCAGAAGGAAAAGCAACAGCCGCCTGGAAGGCGGAGGGGGCGCAGCTGCGGCTCGACCGCCGCCTCTGGACAGGCGGCACTGCGGCGCGAACCGCATCGGCGGCCTGGCTTTGCTCGGAGGCCCCGCCCCCTTCTTTGCATGCAGAACCACGCCTTCTCTGCCGCTCCCGCTCCTCGGACTCTGGAGAGCTGATGCACCAATCAGAGAAAAGGAGGGGGGGGCAAGCAGGCCCAGGGCACGTGGCCCCAGCGACGCGCCCCGTTTCTTCCCACCTTCGCTTTGCACGCAACCCAGGTGGAGGGGGGGCGGGCGCGCGGGCTGTCCTGGAAAGCGAAACGGGCCTGCTCGGGAGCCGGGACCGGGTGGAGCATCAGGGCCTAAGGCTTAGTTTAAATAAACCAAGCCTCGGTTTGTTTCAGGAAAGGAGGCTGGGCCACCAGTCAGCCTAATTGCAAGGGGCAGGTGCCAAGCCGGCTGCTCTTCGGGAGAAGGAAGCAGGGAAGCTCGATGTCAGGGGTTTCCAAACCTAGCAACTTTAAGGTTTTATGGACTTCAACTCCCAGAAATACTCAGGCGAGGAACGCTGGGCGTTGAAGTCCACAAGTCTTAACGTTGCTCAGGTTGGAGACCCCTGCTCTACCTTTACAGGAGTCTGCATGTGTCCCTTGCAGGGATCCCCTCCCTTGGGGTAACCCTCTCGGGATCTCCCTCTTGGAAGGTGGAGCTCTCGCGAAAACCGTCCCTGCTGCCCCCCACTTTCTGCTCCTCTTTACCCTCTCCGGAGAGTCATTTCTTTCAACCTACATAAACAGCTGTGAAAATGATTTCCAGCTAAATCCCATATCATGCCGCCCCCGTTCAGACACGCCATTCCTGTGAACGGGAACAGGGGAATTCAAAGGTGATTTCAAAGCAACTATTCCCCGAGCACACACGAAGTATATATACTGTGTGCCTTCTTTCCTTTGTTTATTGATTCAGGATTGAAATGTGGTGCATCATTCAAAATGATTCTTAAAATGGGAGAAAGTGGGGATGAGGTTTTACTGAAATGAAATGAAATGAATTTTATCTCTGAAACTACTTTTCTTCTTCCAACGCCAGTTTAATCAGTCAGGCTGCATTCGAAATAAAAATGATTTCTGATCCATTAAACCTTGGCGTTGTGTGAAATCCTACGAGCAGTAAAGGCCAAGGTGCCATGTGATTTTTCAAGTTGCAACCCCATTTAAACCAGTGTCTTTATTCTGGTTGAACTGTATCAAAAATGAAAAGGCAGAACACAGGAGATCACACAAGCCACAACTTCCAGTCCTTGGTTTGTTCTGCATGCAGGTTGCTCTGGCAGCTGTTGTGGGCAAGCCGTGTCAGAGGTAAAAGCTTTACCAGCCTGGTTCTCTGGCTCAGACTTGAGGGAGAGGGGGGGGGGGGGTGGAGTGCCTTAGGCCTTAGGCCACTTAAATCCTAAGACATTATGTAATTGAGTATAACTGAGTGTGAATATAATGGCTCGGTGTAGTACTTATAAGTACTACACTAATTTGTACGAAGAACAAGTCTTTATCTCCCTCAGAATTCCAGAACTCCATTTAACAAGTCCCATAAAATTCCTTATTGCCTTAAAATGCCTCAGAGTGTTCACAATTAACTCTCCTTCAGTTTCTAACTGAAACTCCTTCAGTTTCTAATAATTGTCTAACCAACAATTATTACTTTAAAAAACAGCTCAAAAGAATGAACACAAACAATGTTACCTCCATTCAGTTGGACTGCACCCCATAGTCATATTGTTTACTTAAAGAGGGCTCCTAAATGAATCCTACCCTCCTAAACTGGCTTGTTGTTCTGATGCAATGAAAATTTCCATCCCTGTTGTTGAAATACCAAGTACCAAATACCAAGTCCCCTACCAAGTACAGTATAGTGAGATGATTTCCTAATCTTTGCCTCGGGCATCAAAATGGAAGCCTTCCAGAAGGAAGATTTATAGAAATCCCAACTGGACTACGAAATTATGGAAACATTTGCGGGGAGGGCAAATCACTCCCATGTCATCATGAAAATAATGGATGTCTCTATGAAATTCAGAGGTACAACTCAACCTGTTTCACTCAACCCAATCACCATAACCATATAGACTAGATTCATGCAACACATTAGGTTACATCATTATTGGCTAGCTTGTAGTCTTGTGAATGCAGTCTTTGTCATATGGCACAGACATTTGTGCAAGCTTTTGGACATATCTGGACCAACAAAAATGTTATTTCCCTCCAACTGTGTATAGAACAAGTTCAAAGTTGCTAGATACACACTTTAAAGTTATCCACCATTAAATCGGGAGGATAACAGCACTTCTTCACCATGGTTCCTCATTCTCGACAATCTGGAATTTAAAAATACTGGTAGATGGTTAATATGAGGCATCAATGAGTGGACCATTTAATTCAATAAAAGGACTAAAATACTGAGAATTTCAGATAGAAGACTTTCTTCATTGAAGCTACTTCATGAATGCTCATGGGGGAACAAGGGCAGGGATTAAATACCTAGATGTGTAATGTAACTGTGTGAATGTCACCACTTGCATACTGGCATAAGACATGATACAAATATATAATTGCACTGTCAACATGACACCATCAATTACTTCATCAGGTCGATGTCATCGTAGCTTGTTATGGACACTGCTGACCTGGTGGGTGCCAATGTGGGATTTTCAGACTGTGTTCACATGAGACACTGAATTATCAATGATAATAGAGGTGGAAGAGACCTTGGAGGTCTTCTACTCCAACTCCATGCTTAAGCAGGAAACCCTATACCATTTCAGACAAATGACTGTCCAGTCTCTTCTTAAAAACATCCAGTGATGAAGCACCTCCTACTTCTGAAAGGACAAAACATGGTCATGGGCTAGCTGTGCAGGAGGAAATTATGATGTTAAACTATGGTGCAAAAAAACCAACAACAAGAGTTTCTCAAGAGTCGTCTCTTTTGCTAGTAAAATGTTAATAAAATGTTAATAAAGGACATGAGGTGCAGCTCATAAAAACTTATGTTTTTATATAATGTGTATTAGTTTGACAGGAAATGTGCTGTCAAACACCTTAAGATTCTATGGGAAAACTAATATGTTAAAGTTAAAATATATATGCAGCATATCTGTACTAGCCATTATTTACGACAATTAACAGGTAAAAGTTTCAAATCCTGTTAAGTCTTCGGTTATTATCAGATTTTCATTGCTTGGTTTTTCTTCCATTATGAAAAATTTGTTGTTTTGCCTTGATGAGCAGCAGTGAGAATTCGGGGGTCCTTCCTCTTTCCTTTTCAGCCATTTTCTGTTTATGCCATTGATTTTTAGATGGTAAGACTGCTACCAGCCTTATTACTGCTATTGTTGTTTGTTGCACAGTCACCCAGATGTTTAGACTGGATTTGACATTTTTATCCACCTGCTAAGTCCTTCCCGAGGGCCTGGGATAGACAAAACTGAAATAGGTATAGTCACAGGTATTATTATTATTCTTTCAAATAAAGAACAGGATAAAAACCTGTTGCAAATATATTCAGCAAAATGAATTCCATTAGATCCTGAAGCCTCGGATAGCTTTCTATTTAGCCTTAAACCTCAGTCTTTCACAGACAGTCTGCAAAAGAAAAAAGCAAGGAGACAAAGAGAAAAGTGACTGGTTTAACGAAGAAATATTTTATGAAAGAGCAAAACTTCCTGCCAAGGTTCCGTATCTATTCTCCAGGGGGATTGCAGTCTGACAAAGCAAACTATGGAAAGCCTACTAGGTCATTTTCTCAGGATACTGTTTATCGCCTGGGGAAGGAGCAGTGGTTTTGAAATATTACCAGAAGAAGAAAGGAGAGAAAATGATCTGGAATGAAAGGTGAATAATCCTTTCAGCTGTTACCATAAGAAGAAAAATGGGTTCTTGTTCCTTTTTTGCTCACTGCAAGTAGTAAAATCTCATGTCTCCAAAGTTTTTGCCTGGTTGCAGATAAATTTGCACAAGCAGATTCTGTGAACTTTTATTCTTCAACAATTCACTTTACAGGAATGTTGCACAGCTATATCATGTAGAATGTATTTGAAGTTATTCTTATCAGGATCACACAACTCACTGGCAAGCAAAAACGTCTTAGTGGGCAAAAAAGGAACCAGAGCAATTAAAAATGCTGTTCATTTCTAGTGTACCCTGTATTTACCCACCAAGGCATGCGTTCAGATACTTTCCTATTGAAACACCCAGGTATTTTGATAGGTACTACAACAGGCCTTCTCTGTAAGGTTAATCCTCAATATATGGACTCACAAATTATCTGATTACATTTAAGCCTAGGGTAGTTTGTGAACTATGTGTCACTGGTTAATGTATGATACAGGCTGTTGAGAAACCTGTTTGTTAAATGAGTGAATAAATAAATAAATAAATAAATAAATAAATAAATAAATAAATAAATAAATAAATAAATAAATAAATAAATAATGGAAATTCAGCCTTTTTTTGCTTTCCAAGTGGAGGGCTCAACTCCATAAATATTCTTCAAGCCCTACATACCAGAAATGAAAAACAATAGGATTTACTTCTAAGCAATCAGATCTTAGACTGTACTGCAGTCGAATTATCGTTCATGTGGAATTAAGAGCCTGTGATATTCGACATTAAATAATCCCCCTGTCCTCTATCCTAATTCAGAGCGATTTTCTGAAAGTTGGAATAGTGGCTTTGATGCCCACGCTGGTGTTGGAACCCAAGGCAACAAAGTGAAGCAGGGGAAGCCCCTTTGAAAAATCAAGGTTACCCACTCGGGATAAGAGAATCTGGATCTTCGGTTGTTCCCCCAGATCCTTCCTCAAGCCTTCCTACCTTCCTGGATCGGGGTGCGCGTGAATTGGCATTCCGTCCGTCAAGTCGGAAGAAAAACCATCCATTACTCCCTGATTTCATTGGAGCTATTCAAGAGNCTCCCTGGTTTCATTGGAGCTATTCAAGAGCAAGACGACCCACAGGCACTCTTCGTTCAGGAAGACGAGCTTGAGGAGCTTCCGAAGAGCAACTGGATGGCACCTCTTCCAACTGAACGGTTTCAAACGTTGTGTCTCCCCCACAAAAAAAACAAAACCAAAAAAAACACAAAAACGTAACTTAGAAACTAGTAGGGAAAGGGGGCAGACGGAGAAAAATCATTATAACAGAAACCATCCCAGCCTGCGTAATATTCCGTTCGCTTAAGTTTACTTCAATTTATCACAGCTCAATCAAATCTAGGTTCCGTCCAGTTCCGTTTCTTTTCCAGTGTGGCCTGTCCGTGCCACTCAACCCGCAGTCGCCTTCTCACGGTTTCCAAAAAGTTGCCGGCACGACTCATCTCGTCTTCTCCAACTTGGAGAGGCGCTCAGGATGTTTGGACGATACAACGTGCCACGATACATTTCCCGGGCAGAGCAGCGTCGCCATCGGGTTGGCCCAAGAGCCCTGGACAGACTCAGCAGGGCTTACGAGGCTTCGCTCCGTCCGCCCGACAGCAATGAACGGCCGCAGTCCGCTTCCTTCTAACTCGGAGCGCACCCAGGAGCCCGAGGTCAAGAGCGAAAGCCTCCTTCGTGCGCTCCCCGAAGTCCCATCCCGCAAACTGGGACGTTCCGTTCTTGCTTGCCAAACAGTTTGGCGACGGCGCCCCGATTTCTGCAATTCAGCCGGACCCGAACCTGAGTTTTTTCGCCCTCCGTTCTTCCCACCCTACAAATCGGTGCTTTAATCTCGCATTCGCCTGAGTGACTGTGGCCGCTTCAATCTGAGAGGTCTGGCCCTTACCTAAGCCTATCCTTGGAACTTGGAGCCGAGCAGAGAAAGTACTTCGAATGTGACTCTCCCGACTTGAAGAAAAATCCAGAGCAACTACCGGCTTGGCCATATTTACTTATACTCCCACCCAACATTCATATGAGCCAACAAGTCCAACTTCGGGAGGGAAAACAGAGGGGGGGGGGAAGGGGGGGGAATAGTTGAACTGAGTGAGTTGATTCTATTTTTAGATAATGCTTCCTCACAGTGCAGCCCTCATTCATTTTGTTCAGGCTTGCTCCCAAAAGCAGAGTTGCAGCCTCAGCTAGTAGATAGATAGATAGATAGATAGATAGATAGATAGATAGATAGATAGATAGATAGATAGATAGATAGATAGATATAGATGGATGAGAGAGGGAGGGATGGAGAGAAGGGGAGGGGGGAGAATCAGAAACTTGAAATAATGGACAGTGGCAATTTTGATTCACCATATGCCTAAGTCCACTTGTGAAATACATTTCCTTTTAAATAACCACTTAGTAGCAGCTTTACAATAGTAACATGTCTGTAACCTTGGCCCCACTGAATTGAATAGAAAGAACATCTGAATCTGAGGCCTTAATCCATTTGCACTAGACTGAATTGAAATTATCTCTTTGCCCCATATATCTATCTAAAAGCACTTTGGTCACATCAGTGGATAGATACTTACCATTAAGGTAAATTATACCTGTGAGATACAAGTTATTGCCTGTTTCTTTTCAGATTTTGTTACACACTCATCTCTATTTTTTAAATTATTTTTCTGATATTTATAATTTCAGAATTGTTGAAATTCCTGAGTGGTCCTTTGGCATTTATCAGAAGGTTTTTGGAAATCTGCCATTCTAGTATATTTCCAATATCATAAATCATGGAAAATGTTTATAAAGAAATGTACTTTCAAATAAATGTTCATTGGACTTTTCAGGAAAATTCCTGGCTGATCCCACCTATCAATCATAGCCTCCTACACCTTTTTTTCTAGGTTATAAACCTTTGGCTTTTCAGCAATCCTTAAACAAGCAACACTCCTCAAACTCCAGCAGTGCCTGTGTTGATCCTTATGAATCTGATTTCCCCACCTATTTCCCAGTTCTTAGGGATGCCTTGCCTTTGTGGAAGGATGCAGGCCTTCAGGATGATAGTCTCCTAAAGTGCCATCCATTTGAATAGGATTTACTTCCAGCGAAGTCACTGTGTCCACAGTAAATCTCCAGGGGCTTTCACAGGATGGTCATGAGCATCACTTGAATCTTGTGGTACAGGGACAAGTGGGGGAATCAAAGTCAACCCTTCCAACCAGACTGCCATTCTTTCTATTCAGATTATACCAAATCAGCAAAAACCCCAGCCCCAGACCAAAAGAGCAGCTTCAGACTTCCCCTTTTTACATGCATCCTTCACTCACTTCTTGGCTTCCACTCATTGTATATGTGTATGCCCAGATGCATGGCTCACTTTTTTGTTGTTGTTCCTACATTACACTTTCCCATGTTTTATTTCATTAATACAATGTTTAGGCTTGGTAAAACACACTAAACCCTGAATTAATTATATGGAATGGCTTTGTGCAGCATCTGAGCCTAAAGGGAACAGGTTGGCTGGTTTATAGCTCAACTTCTCCAGCACACAAATGCAGTACATGGACTGTTTGAATTGAGCCAGGCTGTCTAGGCACAGGTTCTTTTCTTTTAGCAGTTGCGGAATTGCTAAAAGTAGCAAGGAGGAAATAGCAAACATATAAAGCCACCATGCGTGCCTGCATTCAGAGAGAAGGCCTGCTTCCTGTTAGAATTGCAGGGATGCTCAACCCAAACCATCACCCATTAATTTGGAAATTGGGCAGTACTCACAATTGAGGCCCTTGTGAGTAGGAGGTCCAATGAAAGGACCTCAACTTCACTCTCCTTGCTATCCCAGGTGTAATATCAAAAAAAACCCCATATCATAGGGGGGTGGACTATTATAAGACCTTNTTCACTCTCCTTGCTATCCCAGGTGTAATATCAAAAAAAACTCCATATCATAGGGGGGTGGACTATTATAAGACCTTAAAGGTCTCTCCAAGCCTGTAATGCTGTTATTGTATCTTCTTCAGTCTCCCCCCTCCAATTGGCTGCAGCGTAGGCTGCCTTCTGGAATTCCAGGGAATGCTGTTGTGTCTTCTTTGCTTCACTTTGAAATCCTTGCTCCTACCCCAGCACACCATGCATTGCTAAAAAGCAAAATAAAACACACCCAGAATTTATGGATATTATTTTTCCAAAGGCTCTAAGTAAAACTCACCTCTCTTGACAGCTTCTCTCTTTTTTATTATTCCCAGTCCTATCTCTGTGCCAAGAATGGGAATTGCTTAAAGCTTCAGCTTGTCTGGGAGGCCCTTTCCCACCTCTTCTCCTTCTACCAAGCCCTGGCAATTGCAGGTTCTGCTGCTTTTACAGAGCAGAAGGAGGCAAGGCAACAGTCTTTTGACAACAGGGGAATCCTGTATGTGTGGCTTCAGCATTGCCCCACTGGGTACCACAAAGGTCCTTCTCTCCAGATCCATAGTCTTCAGGACAAGGGCATCAATTCTGTACAGTGCAGGAGCCAGGGATCCGCATGGTTTCTGTGCCAGGCATACAAATCAAGTAGAGCTTCTATCACACCACCCATTTTGATGTCTTTGACCAAACTCTGTCCACACATTGGCTTGCACATGGATTTGAGTCAATCCTGGGCATTTTAAACAGAGGTGGGAAAATTCTTGCTTGAAATCTTAAAAGAGGTGCTCCTGTCTTTAGTTGCTTTCTTTCAACACAGTAAATTTGAACTAGTTTTAGCCTTGGCAAAAGTTTGCTTGCTTATGGTTTAGCACTTTGGGCATATCCAGCAGAATTGGTTAGCTTATGGTAGAGTGAACACACAAAATGGATTACTTTAGTCCAGGGGTCTCTAACCTTGGCAACTTTAAGCCTGGCGGACTTCAACTCCCAGAATTCCTCAGCCAGCAACACTGGCTGGGGAATTCTGGGAGTTGAAGTCCACCAGGCTTAAAGTTGCCAAGGTTGAAGACCCCTGCTTTAGTCAATAAGTTAGACCTGTTCTGTGAAGGCAGCCAATGTGGCTGCTGAATGGGCCCATAGACTCAGCAAACAGTTTCTTCCATTACCAGACACCAAAAGCCCCTCCTGCCCGGCAATGAATTGCAAGGGGCCTAAGCAAACCGCCCTGGCTGGCTTTTCACTAAAGGCACCCAGAGCAACTCTGCAGGGTGTGGGCAAGCCAGAGAAGGCCTGACCTTTTTTCACAGATCCACTCAGGCTTCTCAGTCGGCTGTTCCTATCCCAGGCCCGGGGAACGACCTTTACATCCCAATCGTGCTTTTCTTTCCTTGGCCCAAAGAGCCCTCCAACCCAGCGAAAGCAGAAACGCAGGGCTAAGCTCCTCAGCAGAGGCGCACAAAGGGCTCAGCAAGCTGGAGGGAGGAGATCCCCACGCGAGAGTCCCGGTCAGGTTCCCGCAAGCCCCATTTCTTCCCGCCATTGCCGTTTAGCCTGGCTTTCGACTTTTACTCGCCAACCACTGAGAGCTGGATTTTGACTTGCTTTGTTTGCCCCTCCTCCGCTGCTTCCCATCTTAAAAGAGTAAAATTCAGGACTTGGCCGCTTACTCGGAGGATTTTTCTCCACGCAGTCGACCAATTTCCCCTGGAAGGGAATGGAGAACCCTCCCCCCCCCCCCC
>BHFT01043590.1:0-20381 GCA_004320025.1 Laticauda laticaudata | reverse complement strand
CCCCCCCCCCCCAAAAAAAAAAAAGGACACCGAGTTGCAGGAAGAGCAGGCAACCCTGCGAAACCGAGCAAGAGCCTAGAGCTCGCCACCTGCGACCTGTTGGTTTGCAGCTGGCTTCCACAAGTCCTCAGATCTCCCTTTCGGTACCTGGCCTTCGGCTTCTTTTGCTGGGCCATGAAAGGCTTAAGGCTCGGTTTAAAGGAAAACAAAGCGAGGAAGCGTCCTAACGCAAGTGATTCAGCCCTTGTTTTCCTCCGTGTGACCAGTCTCTCTTTCCCGTGGACTGGAAGCGGCTGGCCTCCGTGGAAGAGGACAGAACAGAAGACCGAGACCAGAAGGAGGCAGCCTCAGTAAGCAGTAGGTTTGGAGGGCACAAAAGTGAACCCTATTTTTTTGTGAAGGACTTGCTTGTGGAGTGCAAATTTTGGAGTACTAGAGCCGGCTTTATAGGTATCTCCATCAGGGCTGGGAACTCGATCCTTTTTCACATGCAGGGGGATCCCAGGCCAACCCAAAGACATGCCCCGTACTCTCCCAATGCAGTCCTTGATCTGGTCTTGCTGCGGAATCCCGCTTAGTGATTGATAGCACCATCCAACCCTCGCTGTGCTCATTTCCCAGTCACTTTATGACACCACGCTACGACTGGGTGATGTTATAAATCACTCATGTCGAAAGAACCCTAACTTCCAAAGTCCTTCTCCAGAGGACCCTTCCATCAAGTTAATTGCAATCCAATGAAACAGAATTTACTTCTGAGTAAACTGGTATAAGATGTAGCTTGACCACCTAGGGTGGTTATTAATTTACTATAGATCAACAAAAAGAGAGAAATAGATTAGCTCTGAGTCTGTGTTAAAGTGATAACCGAGGCAGTTGCAAAATACTGGCATTTAATCTGAGCCCAGAAAATGCATGTAGTGTAATAATAGTATAACCATAATTGCATTTGGCACAACTTGGATTTACCTGCTTGAAAGCATAAAAGAAAGTGGAGGCAATAAAAGTGAAGAAAGCGTAAGTGCACCTCGAAAAGCTGGAAACTCACTTAAGGACTGAGTTATGGGCACGAAAATCCAGAGAGGTGGTCGCCATGAGCTCTATTTCGCTCTCTGTCCCTCCCATCCCCTGGTGGGATTTCTGCATTAAAGGTTGAGAAATCCCGACCGGCGCAGGGTCCGGTCCTAGGCCTATTTACTTCTCCGGAGGAGAAGTAGTCCTGTTTTATTAAACTGATCCCCTGGCAGGGATGGATCTGGGAGTAAGGCCACGGGCTCAGATCCCTCCCGGCCCAATGTGACACCCACGCTTTACCCAAACTGATCGGGGTAAGGTTTCCACGAGTGGGCAAGATTTAAGGCACACATCTGCATCGAAGTTCATTTCCATGTTCAATCAGTTCCAGAGCGAGAAAACCCGAGCCTCGAAAAGTGGCGCTAGATTTGAGAACCATCAAGAGAGGAAGGGAGATGGGCGGGTAGAGGACTAAGAAAAAAGCATCCTCTTGCCATTGTGTTTATTACAAACTCTAGAAAAAGGTTATGTGGAAAATAATCAGGTTCCTTTCTCCCAGAGAAAGATTTGTGGAGTTAGAATAGGGAGGGGGGAAGACTATAATCCCTTTATTTACATTAACCAATTAATATCCGAAATAGTCAGAATGCAAATAAGATAAACGGCTTTTTGCTCCATCATTCCCGCCTGGAATAAATAATAAGTATCTTGTTCTATTACAAAGTTTCCGCGTTGGGAAGTTGACTCCCCCGGCAAAGGGGCGAGTTGGATCGCAAGAAACGGAACGAGGCTATATTCCAAAAACTTTTCAGGCAGCTTTTCAGGCGTCGCAGATCAGAAAGGCCTGTGACCCCCTTCCTACCCGCTTCGGAGAAGTCTATTTTTGCTCACAGCAAACCCAGGCGCCCCTCACGATTCTGAAGCATTTAACTGACAAGAAAGTGGGCCTGCTCCTTGATTTCTTCGGTTTTTGCGATAAAATAAAGAAAACGCCACGCCTGGGATCAGGGATGAGCCAGAATTAAAGGTTAATTTAAAAAAAAACAACAACTTTATGGGGAATACATCTTTGGAGACGAGAAAGGAGAAAAAGACCACAGCCGAATCGCAAAGAATCGCAGCCATTCCCTTCCCCTCCTTGGAAAAAAAGAAAGCGAAGAGAGAGATGCCTTGGCGAGATAGCAGCTCTGCGGCTGGAGGTACGGCTGCTTAAACGACGCCGTGTGTGGCATTGGGAAAAACCCGGCCGCGTACAGCAGGCCTTCATTACGTTTCCAATAGATAACATTTGGTTAACTCGGTCCCTAGATTACAACGCGACATAATAGCCCGTCAGCAAAGACTGGGCTTTTTGTGTGGTCCTTCTGCGGGCCACGAACTGAAACATTAGCTCTCCCTTCACTAAGTCATTCTAATTCTAAGTCAGCCTAATTCTTCCCTGAAGCTGGGGGGGGGGGGNAATAAAACCACACTTTATAGTTTGGGGAGAAAAAGATGAGGAGGAGGAGGAGGAGGAAGGGTGGGGAGACAATTCCCCCCCTCCCCGTTTGTTTTTTTCAGCCCAGGGTTTTGGCTTGATCTCCCCAACGCCTCACTCCTGTGGCTGCGCGTTCAAAGCTCCAAAGGGGACTCCAATCTGCACGGGAGCAAAGCTTCGGAGTCCCCTTAAAGGACAGTCCGGGTTTGTCCTTCTCAGCCGAACTGAATTGCCCGCTTCGTTACCCACCCTTTGGTGCGGGAGTCCCTTTCTTCCCAGGGCCGCGGCCTCCAGCAGGCCAAGCAAGGGCAGAGGCTCGAAGGGAAGGGCAGGGGTCGCCGCCGCAAAGCGGAGGATTCCCCCAGAGAAGTCCGGCTATAACAAAACACGGAGGTGCTGGAGCAGCCCACCTTCAGACCAAACCTCAACCACAGGCTGTGTCCCTCACCCGCCTATACAAAATGGCCAAGGGAGAGAACACCCCGCTGACCCCCTTAACTGTCCTGGAAGAAGGCGCCCGCAGGAGAGAAAGACCTCTAAAACGCAGCAGTACTGGCTTGTCTTTCAGCTTTGGTCTCTCACCTCTCCAAAATACACACCTCACAAAGCCTCCCCAACTCACAATCATTTCTGGGAGAACTTCTGAACAAAGGACACTGTAGGTAGTTAGGTAGTTACTAGATGAACGATCAGCAGAGTTTCCTGAGTTTTTAGGAAATTAGAAAATTCATTTAGAAATCACTTTGTTCATATCTTTGAGGAGTCTGGCTTTTTAAAATATATATAGACATTGCTTATTTGCTCCCAAGACAAGAAATCGGGTTGCCGCCTTCTGAATCCTTAGGAAAACCAAGCAATATTAATATTGCAGATAAGAGTTGCCAGCACTTTAAAATGATCCCCAGGACTTTTTGACAAAAAAATTGCCTTGTCTTCGAATTGAAGCATTAACTGAGAGCAACAAATCTGCACATAAGGAAAAATCTAGGCAACAGTTTCAGGGACTGAGGAAATGATTGATTGTAACAGTTTAGGAAAAGAAGACTCAAGTTAGGCAGCCAGATCCACAGTTCTACAGGTGAGTTTTGCCAGAGGCATCATAGTATTCATAGTTATACCTAAAGAGTTTCAGGAGAGAGGTGTTGGCTCCCTGTTTTTCTGCTAAGCACCTGCTCAATGCACTGAGTGCACTGAGTGCACTGATTGCTCCAGTGCAATCAAGTTTTAAACAAGATAATGCAACATTTTTCAGCAGAGTTCTCATATACCTGGCTATTAAAGCTCTGAACAACTCTGTATGGTGGTTTTTTTTTTTTCTGGAAAAGAACACATGAAACATTTATTTATATAGTTTTTTTCCCCCCAAAGGAATGTGCTGCTCCTTTTGCAGTATACTATAGAATGGAACAGTATTCAAATATGCCTTACAAATTAATAATGATTACTCTTCCTTAAGGCAAACATAACAGAGGAATATGGTTTTAGAATTCCTTAACATTTGTGTTTAAATTTAATTTTTTTTGAAATACCAAAATATTGGAGAGGTTGCTTGTTCCTAGGTATATGCAGACATTTCAGGGAAAAGGTTATTTTTATTTGAACTGAAAATTATTTCAAAATTAATACATCAGACCAGTTACTATATTTACCCTAAAATTTGCAACATGTAAGTTTTTTAAAAATCTGTTTTAACTGCTCATCAAATTGCCAGACCAGCTCAAACCATTTTCTATACTTCTATATATTTAAAAGCAATATAGTAAGTGCTGAATATTTGTCTGCAGTTAAGGCAACTGTTTAATTGGATTTTTTTTGTTATGCATGCATGCTTCTATTCAAATATGAATGCTGGGAAGGTAGGCAGATATCTGCATTATTTGTGTGTTTAAAATGCTAAACCCATAAATGGGTGCCCTTCATCTATAATCTATCACATAGATTGGTGGGGAACACAGACAAATGTGACCAGCTTGCCAAGTTCATTATACCCTGAAATCCTTGAAAGAATTTACATTCATTTGCTTCAAATAACACAAGGTTGTCCTTAGAGAAGATTATAATTTACAGCTACCAGACTTTATCCATTTTTAAAAGAGCTCCTTGTTGTTGTTGTTGTTGTTTTGGTTATTCCTTACCCTCATTTGAGTTATTTGTTTAGGAAAACTAAAAAAAATATTATTCTATGTCTGCTGCATTATAGATCAAGGAATGAGGTAATTAAATTCAGTTTTCACCATAAGCCTATTGGTTTACAGTTAAGCACAAAGGAAGTCCCACTAATTTCAACTATGAGCCTGTGAAGACCAACTGCAGGAAAGGGGGAATGTACAACTTCATATCAAAATTGCTAATCTAATGGAAATATGATAAAATTTAATGACCTTTCATCTGGATAAAGTTATGGCTAAATCTTGAGAACCATACCTCCTCTGAGAAAACATTTGCTGCTCTTATTGTTTGTTATTGTTATTTTTATTCATCTGCCTAAATATTGATAAAATTAGAACTACAAATACATTTATTTTCACAGGGCAGAACACTAAAGACCTGAAGCCCTAATGCCAATAGCCGGATTTATTTTCTTGAAAAAACATTTGCTTTATTTCCGGAAATATGTAAAAAAAAGCGTTTTGTTTTTTTTTAAATTGGAAGGTACAATAAAACTTGTCAGTCCACTTAACAATAATCCTGATAAAGAATATGCATAAAATACAAATTGAAAAGGCAAAGAGCCTTCCATTCATACATACCCCAGATTAAAACGACAATGACAATCTCTTCTATGTAAACATTTTGATTTTTCCGTGCAGAAGTCCGGGGGCGGGGAATGAGCGGCAAAAGGCGACTCTCTCACCATTTTTGCTGGATTCCCATGTCCCCCCTCCTTTTCTTTCCTTCCTTCCTTCCTTCCTTCCTTCCTTCCTTCCTGGGGGCTCCAGCGCGCTCTGCAGCGGAAAGTAAATAAAACTTTTAAAAAAGAAGATATTGTAAAGGGCGGGGGGGAAGGACGGCGCCGGTTTTCAAAGCACAGAAGCCGAGGACCGTTTCTCTGCCATCTGTCTCTGCAGCATCTAGAAATGGCTTTGCATAAATAGAGGTACGGAAGAAGGAGCAGACCGGAAGGCCAGAGACAAGCGAGGAAAAGGACACAGAGAAACCAACCAGCGAGTCGGTCTGTCCGGAAAGGTCTCTCCGCGTCGCTGCTCTCCAAAGCCGAAGGGAGGCGAGGCTGGCCCGGGCAGCTAGCAGTTGGAAATCCTGGCCGCGCAGCTTTCCATGCTGCCCAAGGCCGCCCTATGGGGCAGAGTTCCCAGAGAGGCGGCGGCGGCGGGAGAGGCCAGCGAGGGCGAAGGCGACGGCGAGGCCATCAAAGTTCGTGCCAGGACCGGCAGCCCCGCGGCCTGAGATCCGCAGCGGTTCCCCAGCCCGGGGCTCACGCTGCCTCCGATGATGCTCTCAATGGAGAACGGGGAGCGCGCCAAGGGCGAAGTGGTCTTGGTGGCGGCCGCGTGCAAAGAAGCGGCCAGCGACGGGCCGAGCTGGGCCGCGTAGTTGAAACTGGTAGTCCGGGACAGCTCCGGTCCCGCCGCCGCTGCCGGGCCCAGGAGGGAAGGCGGGGCAGGTGGCAGGACGGGGCCCGACGTCGACGGCCGCCTCTCCTGGGGCTGGAAAGCGAAGAGAGTCGAGGGCGCCGGGTAGGGCTGGAGGTGGAGCCCGTAGCCGCAGCTGTAAGGCCCGTAGGCGTACGCGGGGGTTTGGCCGGGGTGCCCGGGCGGCGGCGGCTGTGCGGGCGGCGGGTGAAGGAAGGCGGCGGCGGCGGGTTCGAGCCCGCGCAGGAGCAACTCGGACGCCGGCAGCGGCTGCCTCTTAAAGCGCTTCCTGCGCCGCAGGAAGCTGCCGTTGTCGAACATGTCGGCGGACTCCGGGTCCAGAGTCCAGTAGTTGCCCTTGCCCGGATTGCCCGGCTCGCGGGGGATCTTGACGAAACAGTCGTTGAGCGACAGGTTGTGGCGGATGGAGTTTTGCCAGGCCGGGAACTTCTCGCGGTAGTAAGGGAAGCGGCCGCTGATGAACTCGCAGATCTCGCTCAGCGTCAGCCGCTTCTTGGGACTCTGCAGGATGGCCATGGTGATGAGCGCGATGTACGAGTAGGGAGGCTTCACCAGGCTGCTCTTGCCGCCGCCCGCCGCCCTGAAGGGTCCCGGCTGCGAGGAGGAGCCGGAGGACGAGGAGGAAGGCGAGGAAGGCGAGCCGGAGCCAGGGGACCCTGCCGGCGCGCGCCCCCCCGGGGACCTGGGCAGTGAGATGGCCTCGTCCTCCTCCCCGTCGTAGGGACGCCGAGGAGGGGGCTCCTCCTCGTCGTCCTCATCCTCGTCGCCGCCCCCCTCGTCCTCTCCCTCCCCGACCACGTCGATGTCTGTGTCTTCGGCCAAGGCGGAGGCGGACATCTCCGCGCTCAGAGTCATCGTTTGGCGGAACCGGGCATGGACGCAGCGGGCGGGGAGGCGGCGGGGCAGCTGCCCGCGGGNGCTCAGAGTCATCGCTTGGCGGAACCGGGCATGGACGCAGCGGGCGGGGAGGCGGCGGGGCAGCTGCCCGCGGGAGGTGTCGGGCCCCGGTCAGCCGCGCGCCGCTTTGGGCCCGGCGCTCCTCCACCAGCCGGAGTTGGCTTGCCGGACTGAGGGGATGGCTTCTCCGGCGGGTGGGCGAGCCGGGAGCTCGCTCCCTTCCGCCGTTCCCCTCAGTTAGGAATGAACCCTGCGGGGAAATCAAACGCGACGCTTCTCGGGGAGGCTGGCAAAAGCAGCGGAGCCCGCGGACGAGCTTGGCCAGGCTGAAGCCGTGCCCAAAGGGGATGGCCTTTTCTCCTCCCGCGGGCGGGGCGGGGCGCACAGCGGAGAGTCACATGGCTCCAAACGTCAGCGCCACAACCGGGAAAAGACTCCTGAAAAAGAGCGGCGGGGTGAGGGGGGGGGNGAGCGGCGGGGTGGGGGGGGGGGGTGAGAGCTCGGGGAGCGGGATCCGAGCGGCAAAACCGGACCTTCACTCCGGCCATAAAAAGATCCGCTGGGAACCTTGGGTTGGGGGGAGGGGTGCCCCCGGAACTCCTTCCCCCCGCCCCGTCAACCGGACTGGGGCCGGGATGCTTCTCCGCTTCAGACCCTCCTTCGCCTTTCCCCTCCCCCTCCGAATGGCGGGCAGTTATTTGTTTCTTCTGAAACTGGAGACAGCGGAGAGAAAGTGCTTCGGAATTAAAAATCAAGAGATCCGAACTCCAGCGTTGCCGCCGGAAATGTCCCAAAATGTGAGGGAAATTCTCCAAGCGCTGCGCAGGAGCCAGTCAAGGAGGAACGGAGAGGGGGAGGGTCGCGCGATTTGGGGGGGGGGAGGGACGGGGGACCCCCAAAGAAAACATTCTCCCCAACCCTTTTATGCTCTGGGAAGCAGAGAAATGAAAGCCCGAGTCGGGGTTTCGCCCGGCAGAAGGCCGGTTGGTTGGAAACCCTGCCGGGATGTAAGTGAACGCCCATCCCGAGGTTTGTCAATCGGCTGCTTGTCCCCTTGTGCTCAACGGGGCGTGCTTCGGTCGAGGAGGTCTTAGGGCCTCTGAAGTTTTGGCTCTTCTCTTCAGCCTGGACCTTTTACAGGAGGACCTTCGCTCGGACCACCCGAGGACACCTGGGGGTGGGCGGGTTGACCGTGAAGCCCGGCTCGGTCGTTGGCAGCGGAGTCAATGCACCGAGCCTTTCCCGCTCCACCGAGATTAAAACCAGAAACTTGTTTACTGAAAGGCGAAGCGATAAAAAAATATAACATGCCTGAAGCCGGTGGGATTTTTTTTTCTCTCTCTCTTTAAACATGATTTGATCATGATCGTTTCAATGGGGACGAACCAACTTTGAAACTGTCGACATTTGTTTCCTCTTTTATTCCCCCCTTTTCCCCGCCCCTAAACTTTCCGCTGGGCATAAATTCATTCGGTAAAAGACAAGACGGGCTCTGTGCATTTCCAACCCTTAAAGCAGCACAGCACGCTTCCCCTCAGAAGTCAGGCTTTCCAGAGGCTCATCATCCCCGGACAAGAGAGCGCGGTCGCTCTGCAGCCGAAGGCGGCCGCCGGGAGGTCTGAGAGGCAGGAGAGGGCCCGAGCGTCGGTGTTGCTGTCGCCAACGCGCCGCCAGGCGGAGCGACCTACTTGCGGAGCTGCGCTGTCTCTGACCCGCATTGTGATCACGCCCTTTCGCTGGGACTGGGAGCCAAGAGGCTGGTTTGCTCCTTGCTCCCTTCGTGAGCGGGCAGTTTATCAAGTGGGCACACTGAAAAAGCACCCTGCTTATTTAGGCGGTGAATTAAAAACGTCTGAAACGTGGAGCAGCCTGTGCATATTCTGTGCGCGTGTCCTCTTAGAGGTGGGTGGGTGGGTGACTGAGCGAGCGAGCTAAGAATAAAGAGGAGACCAACACGCTGATTTCTTTTTCCTTCTTATTACAGTGTGCGTGTGTTTGTGTCTGTATGGGTGTAGTAGAGTCTGTATTTGTGTGTCATTAAGTACACTCAACCAGATCCAGAGCAAATTTGTTTGGAAAATATTTCATGCTTTAAAACTTCTCTTTCCCATTTCTCCCTTATGTGTATTTATACATCTATAAAATAATTTAAAATACAGATCATTAAATAAAAAATAAGCAGCATTTCAGACTGGGTGACTGTTTAGAGAAATCTCTCTGCCCTTGCAAAAAGAAAAAACCCATTTTCTTTAATAGCTTTCTAAATAATTTCCTTGATATTATACCAATAAGATCCCTTCCAATGTAATTGCCCTGCTTCTTAAAGTATAACCAAGGGTTTTGAAATCAAGGGGTGCAACTCTTCCGCTTTGATCTTAAATATATTAGAAATACAATTCTCATTCTTTCTAATAATAGATTTTAATTATATATTTAATACTTTGTTTAACTCAATTTAGTTCAACTGGTAGATAAAAATCAATCGATATATAGACATATAGTAATTATATTAATTAACTAATTAATAAGCCTAAAATAAGGCAATGTACATTAATCATGCTTCTTTACTCTGTTTAGAAGCCAAACAAATTTATTTTCTTGGGATTTACTTTCAAATAAAGAAATATAAGAAATTGCAGCCGAAAGGAAATTCCATTTAGTTCAGTGTATTTCTAGATTGCTCTAGCAAACTTTTTTTAATGTAGCCAAGCCTTAAAGATTGGACTAAAGAACAAATGATATTGTTAAAAATCAACAAATTCCCTCCATAGTTTCTCTGTATATAACAAGTTCTATTATTAAATATTTGAACAAGGAACCACAGTTACGATCAAAAACGAACGAGGATTTGGAACGATTTGTTAGAAGAAAACCACGCTGATTTATTGCTTATTTACAATTTTTGAAGTCGCTGCTGGTAACACCAGATTGTACTATCGTGTGTCGTGTGTTCTCTTTATTTCAATTTTCTTCCATTTCAGACTGTTTCAGTTGGAGTTGAATGACATGGGAAATGTTTGCATCTGGGCATATTTCCCGGGAAATAAGACTTAATTTCTAAGGAATTACATGTACCTTTCTCTCTCTCTCTCTCTCTCTCTTTTTTTTTGCTGAAGAATAAGCGTAAATTGGGTAAATTTCCACAGAGATCAAGTATTCAGTCCGCTTTGGGGGACGAGAGAGGACAGATGGATAAAAATACATTTATTAAATCAACGTGAGGCAGGTGGATCCCTTCCCTCAGATACACAACGGGCTGGAGGGATCATCAGACCTGTTAATGCCGAGTGGTGAACGCTCTTCCTAGGATGAGGTCCACCCGGAAGGGATCAGAAATGTAAATAACCACCGACTCCATTCAGTAACGAGAGAAACGGAGATCCTGTGACACGCCCGACGGCTGGATTCGTTACGGTTTATCTTCCACCGACCAACGTTCCGGTTTCACTCCGTTTCCATTCGTCTCTTCGACGGTTGGGAGAGATTGTGCCTGAGCGCTCTGATCACAAAATAAAGACTTCCATCTTTTAAGCTCCTCCAAACCGGTGGGAAAGGAAGGCGCCGTTAACCCTCGAGAGAAACGACCGGTTCTTGACTGAATCGGAGTGAATGGCAGATAATCTCTGACCCGGTCGTGCCACCTTTCACCGAGCCCGGACTGCGGCAGTGAAGACAGAAGAAGCGACTCGGGAGAACCACGACGGAAAAGCTCCCGGCCGCCGTCGGTCCAAGCCTGGAGGCAGAAGGGACTGCTTGGGTCAGACCTGAAAACCGATGCCCAAATCCCAGAACTCAGCTCCAGATCTGAGGAGGTTCGCTGCCCTTTTTCCTCTCAGGGCAGCTGAGGGACGAACGGAAAGCTGGCAAGTTGCAACCAACGCCCCCCCACCCCCACCCCCACGGCAAAGGGGAGGGAGGATCCCCTCTTCCCCAGAAGCTGGCCTCGAAGAAAGGGGAAATGTCGGTGCGGAGCAAGGGTCTGGTGGCGTGGCCGCCTCCGCTAATCTTCGGGCCGCGAACGACTTCCACCCAACCGGTCCGACTGGCCGTGCGAGCTGGGCATTGTGTGGGCCGCAGTCCAGCTTTCTGGAGGGCGCCAGGTTGCAAAAGGCCGTCGGGGTGGCTGCCTCCTCGGCTTCTTGCTCCTCAGCGCCCGGGGGAGTCGCCGGAGTGACTTCGTAGAGGAATGATGCCACCTCCTGGCCACCGGGTGAGAGGCTTGCAGCGCCTCAAAGAGGCTCTATTTTAAGCTGGCTGGCTGTTCTCCGATACATCCCCGGGCTCTGACGGAAAACCGTTGCTCCCTTTTCTCTAGCTCAGGGCTTCTCACATTTGGCGACTTGAAGACTTGCGGACTTCAACTCCCAGAATTCCCCAGCCATTCTAGCAGTGGAACTCCGCAAGTCTTCAAGTTGCCAAGTTTGAGGACCCCTGAGCTTGCTGGTGGGATTGCAAAGAATGCTGCTTCTTCAAGGGAGCTTAGGTTTTCCCCATCACTTGTCCATTCAGACTCATTCTGTTACCGCTCTGGATCCCAGCTCTTGTCATCCCCATCGTTTTCATTAGTACCCTTTGAGCATAAGGACTGTCCTGCTAGGTGCATTTTTTAAAATGGACAAACTTGGAGGAAGCTAATTTCAAAAAAGTAGAGAATTATGACTTGTGAGATGATTGGAGGGATCGCTTCAACTCCAGGCATGGTTTTAGTGATGTTATTTTGTTCTTCTGCCAGAGTTGGTGACTGGGCACTTTGTCTCATGAAAGAGGTTTCCCAAGCAACTCAAGATTAATTGTAGTTGTCTTTTCTGCAAAGAGCTATAATTTGTTGGGGAATTCTCATGTATGTTCACAAGCAAGACTAAGGCTGTCATCTGACTAGGGCTGTTCTTCATTGTTGTTGAAGCACTATCTACTGGAGATGCTGCATTGGGATCCTGGGAAAGAATCTGTATACAGGTATTGCAGACAAGTGTTACTTGCATGTCCCTAAAACATTTTTTAGACATTAACTTTAAAGCCCAATAAAGTTGTATGGTCTTGCCCATCCTTGAGTCAGCACCAACACTTTACTGGTTTGAAATTTTCTCATCAGTGCTATTCTCTATTCTCTGTTTCAGATCATCATAATTACCTGATCTCTCTTCGAAATGTCTGATATATACATACATACATATACATATATACATATACACAGGGGTGGGATTCTACCAGTTCGCATCTATTGGCTAGAACCGGTTGTTAACATTCTAAGCAGTTCAGAGAACCAGTTGTTAGAAGAAATTACTGGCCTAATCCTGTAAGGAAGGCAGGAAGGAAACATTCTGGTGTTGCTTACAGAAACTGCCTCTCCGTTAATCCTTATTACATTCTTGGCAGGACTAGACTTCCTGTCTCTGGAACATCTCTGGGGGTTTTTTTTTCTTCCTTTGCTGGTACTTTGCCTGTGTGGAGTGACCATTCAAAGCTACAATGGCACTGAAAATTTTTTCACATTTACAACTGTTGCAGCATCCCCACAGTCACAAGAGGCCAAGCAAGGAGATACGTGCCTCAATGTGAGTGATGTTGTTGGCCATGCCCGGCCAATCATATGACCACCAAGCCATGTCCACCCAGTCACATGACAAGCCATGCCCACCACCTAAGCCATGCCCACAGAACTGGTTGTTAAAAAATTTGAATCCCACCCCTGCACACACACACACACACACACACACAAAATGAAGTTGCTTCAGATAGCATTGGAATAAGAAAGAGAACTATGTTAACTCTGGAATAAAAGGACATTCAGTCTGTCTCACTCATGTCTGGAGACAAGATTATGGCAAGTTTGTCACGTGAAAAGAGTTGCTGCACTGATATTTTCAGATGTAGAAAAAGCCTTTTGTAGCCTTTGTTTTTTTTATCGTTCTTAAATATATAAACATTAGATATAAATTTATCAAATGGGTAAGTTCAATTTATATTTCTCAGAAAAAAAACAACTGTTAACTAACAAAACCTTGTATGATTTAAAAAGACACAAGACAAGGATTTCCACTGCCTTCACTTTTGCTCATTTCAGTTCTTGAAGTTCTAGTGACATAAGACAAGATAAGAGAATTATGGTAGTTAAGATTTAAAAAACAAATTTATAAGAGCATTTGTGGATGTTAATTCTGAAAGATTAACTGGAGAGAGTAGAAACATTGATGGGAAAATTAAATGACTTTGGTTTTAAGATTAATAATCAGAAGACAAGGATGATAACAAAAATATGAAAGTAGAAGACCAAATACAATTGATGGAAAAAGACTGATAAAAAAGTAAAATGCTTGGCTATTACTATAACAAATATGAATTGCATGCTACTTCAAAATAATTGAGATGTGAAATAAAATTAAGAAGGACATATGGAATAGGAGGAATTAAAATTATCAGCATTGGGGGAATCTTTGTCATAAAAACAAATGTTTTGCCAAGAATGGTGTTTTTGTATTAGACAGTGTCTATTTTGACAACTGATATTCCATTCAAATAATGTCAAAAAGACATACCTCAATTTATAAGGCAAGGAAAAAACATGAATTGAATATAAAGTGTTAAGAGATTCAAAAGAAAGAGAACTGGGTTTACTGGATTTGAAATTGCATTTTACTGCTTGCTGTTTGTCTGGAATAAAGACTTAATGTTGCTGACAAGCAAGCTTTTTTAACAATTAAAAGATCATGAGTCACATGGATATTTATGGTACATTAAGGTTAAAGTTAATGTAGACTTTAAAATCAATTTTATATGTGTCATATTGAGTAAATATAAACCTGAGTCATGATGAAAAATATGTTTATGGATCTCAGCTTAAGTAGCTTTTCATAGAAGATAAACAGACAAGGTTGGAAGGTTATTAGAAAACTATCAAGGGGAATTTAAAATCAAACCAAAAGAGCCACTAACAGCAGAAGATTATGGTTTTCATTGGTTTTCCCCTTTAGTTATCAGAAAGATTCTAAATTGGACAGAATGACCAATGGCATGGAGCAACATAAGACAAAATGTGAAGTACAATTGTATACTGATAATGAACGTTTAATTGCTAAAATGTATATACTTTCATTGAAATTTGAAATGGGAAATGCAGGTTGAACAATGTATGATAAAATGGGCCAAGAATTTTGGTGATAATATACAGATAGATCAATCTGAAAATATATGATTAAAAGGATTTAAAATTATGTGTTATGATCCCAAACAGAATTTTTATAAAATGACACTATTGTTGGTACATGATACCAGAGAAGAAATCTAGAATGTATAAAGACACTTTAAATGTATATTAGAAATGTGAACAAAAAGCAGGAACGATTTATTATGTTTGGTGGACATGTAAAAAAGCTTTAAAATTGGTTTCAAATACATAATTTGCTATAGAGGATTTTAAAGATTAAAGTCTAGGTCACACTGGCCAATGGATGCAAAACGTATGCAAAAAGGACACAGCAGACGAGCAAAATTTCAGGGGTGGCTCCATCCGTTGTTATCTTGTTATCGCTCATCAAAAGTGCCCAACATTTACATAATCAGAAATGGACCACACAACGAAAGGAATGGAACGTGGGGAAGGCATGTAGTAGGGGAATGTATAAGCATGTCTCAGTACAGGAAGTCCTAGCTGATGAAGCGGATGGAACGCGGATGAAACATCCGCAGGCTATTCCGGGGAGAGAATAGTGATACGGGACACGTAGCCGGAAGAGTGGATGCATAGCGATGACGTGGATGCAACACGCCTATAGGATGCATAGCAAATGCCTGAGCGGATGCCTGTGGACAAAAGCAGTTCACTGCGCAACTGCAGGGCAGCGATCGAATTCGCAAAGCTCCACGATATGAAAAGGATGCAGCTCGCAAGCAAGTCAGCGATGAGAGAAAGACCTGCTGCCAGAGACATCTGAGAGAACGACCATGGGGATTAGAAGAGGACGCCTGTGCCTACTCCTGCCAGCCCCTGGCAAGAACAGACAGAACCACCACCAACCCCACTGGTGCTACTCTTCGCAAGCATGCCTGTGCTTCCTGCTTGCTCGTGCTCCTGGTGTTGCTGGGATGGTGCTGCTGGTGCTTCTCTCTCCCTGTCTGCTGGCGTGCTGGTCGCTGTCTCTGCTGCTGTTGATGGACCAGCCCAAGGCCTCACAGCCTGCTGCCTGAAGCCCTGAAGCCCGCCTGCCAAGAGGGAGGAAGAAGGCAAGGCAAGGAGAAGAGGAGAAGAGGAAACAGTACTCCCACTAGTTTCTGAAGACGCATGAAGGAGTGAAGGTGCTGGAAAATGGCTGAGGGAAGAACGAGTACTGTGGAGAAAGGGCCACGAGGCTCTAATCGCGACACAAAGAGAAAGCAGGCACGCTTGCCAGAGAGAACGCGCGGAGAGCCTGGAGCTCACTCTCAGACTGTTACTAATTGGACTGGTGGAAGCACAGTCCACACCTGGTATGGCAAGCTGAAGCTGATAGAAATCCGGCAAGGCCGCTTGTCAAGCTCACTCTGACCGGGAGAACTATGTCATGGCCAGGTGCAGCTTCTGGAGGGTGAGATCCACCGACACCGAGGAGCCAGCCCCTCTGTCAACCCTCTCTCTCAGGCAGCCACAGAGAGGCCACTCCTTCTTTTCAGCCAAGGAACAGCCAGTGTGTCCAGGCAGGTTCTTGTGGAGCGCCCCACACAGAGCGCCCCTGAAGCTATAACACCTCCCGTGCCGGAGGAATCAGTGAAGGATCCCTGTGTCTCGGATGGAGCAGAAAGCAGCACCAGAGACCAAATCCCACACCCACCCCCAGCTCCACCTCCATCGAAAGCAGGCCAGAGAGGCAGACTGGAGAACAAAGAGCCAACTGTCCTCTTGGAGAGCAGGGACACAATCAAAAGGCAGCACAGATCTTCTTCTCCGCAGCTGGTCGCACTTTGACACGTACGCATCCTCGATACTGCAAGCCCTTCATCGATGTACGTTGAGCCAGATCCCTCATGGACATGCCGAGGCGCGCAGTCACAGGTGATGAAGGATGAGGATCCAAGCTCTTCTGCACCACCTCCAGGCCCAGCTGAACCTGGCCTGCCTACCTGCCACCTCCAGTTCTGCCTCCGTCCACCGCCGGCGATGGTTAACAGCCTTTCCATCGGATTTCAACAGCCCCCATCACCTACCAAGCCTACCACTACCGGACTTTACCACAAGCAGTAGGCCAGCCGCTTCCAGTCCAGGCCCCAGGTTCATCGGACGCCACAGACACCACACCTGACCCGCTTGCAGACCAGACATGCCCACTACACTCCTCCCTTCCTCCACCCCACACCAAGCCCTTCGTTCAGAACATCTGTCATCACTCTTGGGCCTCCACATCACCAGGTACTTGAACGAACGGGCCTCTCAACCTCACAGGACTGGAATCCAGCTCTCTGAGAGCTTCCTGCACACACCATCCTCCTGTTGTACTCTCTGGGCAGGCACTCAATGGCGCCTCGGACCAGCACTCCAGCAACAGCCCCTCTCACATGTCCTGGCCGCTTTACATCTGAGACATGGGCATGCTCAGAGTGACTGAGGAGAGTGCCAGAGACTGAATTGTACCGTGTTCACTTTATCTTGCTTAAGACACTTTACTTTGGGTCATTTTGCTTTTCATATAAGTCATACAGTTTGTTATTCATAAAAGGTTATCTTTGTTTCACACACTTGGTTCATTTTTCTTAACATAATTAAAGTGTTGGTGAAAACTTTGAAAAAGGGTTAAGCTTTGCTATGCTGTGGGATAATGTAACGGATAGTTGTGAGGATGGTAAGGATAGCTGTGGGCTGGGTAAGGATGCTATGTGGATATGGTAAGTGATATGTTTGGATGGAGGATAGGGTGGGATAGGTAGGATAGGTCGGATGCGTGGATGGGTGATGGATAGTTTGTGGGATTAGAATTACCTCCAGTGCAAGCATAGTAGGACTGGATATGGTCACCCCCCAGCTGACCACATCATATGGCCCTTTTTATCAATAACAATTTCACTCATTGATACACCTTTCAGAATAAACAAAACTCTTTATTAATGCCTAATTCATTGTAGGGCCCACTCATACAATGGCATCAATCTCTCAGTGTTTATTGAGAAAGGCTCAGGAAGCATTCATTAAGCATCTACCATCCTGTCTTGCAACTCCCACTGCGTCGCAGCTGGGGAAGTTGCACCAGTGTTTTCAGGAGGTTGCGATAGCTTCTTCCTTCATGTGAAGCTACTGCTGGGGCCTTGCACATCCACAGATGTCTATGCAGGTTTACTCCTTTGCTCCATTCATCGCTAGGCTCCATGTCCCCATTGCTCTATGTTGACAGCCACAAGCCTGTTCTACACTACTGGGTGCGGGTGCAACATGAATTGTGCAGGAATTGGCTAGGCAACGCTTGCACGATGCCTCCTCCACAGTACCTGTGGGCGGGATGCTGCATGGTGATGACGAAGTACCGGGAACCTGGTTGGCCAGGATGCCAAAGGCGTTCTCACCACCCGTCTTGCATGGACAATCCCTGTACGTTGAAGATCCTCTCTTTACATGGGTGAGGCGTCTTGAAGGTAGGGTCTTCATGAGGTAGGTTCTGAAGGGAGGCCGCATAACGGCACGTCAATGCACACGATGAAGGGCACATTTTTGTGTCTGTCGTTGGATAGGCGGGTCTGGTATACTGGAAAACCCATGATGAGGTTTGTCATTCACGCCCACACAGTCCTTCGAGGTGAGCACGTTGGCGTTGTATGACCTGGCTATACTGAAGCTGACCCATATGCGCTGAAGCATCGATGTACAAGAACTTGTAGTCACGCCATCGAACGCCATGGCAAAGAGGATGATGCTGAAGAAGCCTTGTCAGTTTCAATGATTGGACCCTGAGTTGGTTGGAGCTTGCAGGCCACGTTGCTCCCATCTATGGCTACAATGGTGTGGGGAAAGTTCCACCTCTGATACCACTGCTTCTGCAACCTTTCCTCCAGCTTCCTCAGTGGGTGGGACAATGGAGGAGCTTCCTCCCAACGTATTCATCAATGATGGCCTGCATCACGTCTCTGAACCCACAATGCTGAATGGTGTTGTGTGGCACTCTCCAGCATACTGCATGTTTCTGTGTGTGGTTGCCAAGAGGCCAGGTGGCACAAGAGTCAGGCCACCTTCAGTACAGGGTCCAGGCTGGACGGAAGTTGGTGTTTGGCCTTTGGTAACCTGGGCTCAGACGCTCCACAACTTCGTCAAACATGGGCCGGTGGCATCCTCCTGAAGTGCTGGAATGCACAAGGGTCTTCATTCCTCAGTTCCCACCATCACTTGTCATAGAGTCCCAAACCACTCTTCTCCGATCCATCTTCGGACGCAAACAGCTCTTTGACATCTCTCCTTCTCCTTGCATAGAAAAGGTGAAACAGTCTGAAGAGTGGCTTGGTTCTGGTGTTGATGATGGCAGCCCACCAAAAGGAGTGTGCGATGATCATGGTGGACATCAATGGATGATGTGAAGAGCAAGCGCAGGCTGAAGAGGTCTGGCACACCACGGCTGCTGGACTGATAGTGAGATACAGGTGATTTCCTCCCCCTTTTATATAGAAATGTCGGTTTTCGCTAGTGTCCTTCCACATACTCTAGACATCTTCCAGACATCCTAAATATCCGAGATAATATACAAATGTTTTGTCTGTTTTAATGCTTTATATCCGAGCTGCATCTGCTTTCATCCTTTTTATGTCCGTGCTACTAACGCTGTGTGGAGGTTCTGCGTACCTTTCGCTTCCTCCCGCTTTCTGCTTTCCACTGGAGCGGATGTGAGTTGCGCGGATGCCCAGAGGATGCCGAGAGGATACAGCAGATGTTTAATGGATGACAATGGACGTAGAACATTTGTTACCCATATGTGTCGTGGATGTAGATTGTACACAGCGGAAAGTTCATCCACTCGAAAAGTTTTGTGCAGCTCAAAACTTTTTGAGTGGATGAAATAGCAGTGGACGGATGTTTCACGGATAGAGCATATGAAAGACATACGCAGTGAGTACACAACGGATGCATTGCATTTTCAAACGGATGGGAAGCGTTTTTCTCCGTTTTACATCCTCTTTGCATCTGTTGGTGCAGTGTGACATGGGCTTAATATTCAACTGAAGTGAGAATTTTCCCTTTTAGAACTGCAGTAATGTATAAACAGTTAGAAAAGAGCCATGGAAGATGATTTCAATATACAATTACTGTGGCGAGTTACTATATGACAAAGATAGAAAGATTCAACTCATGGAGGAATTGTGAAATTTATAAATTTTGCTGCAATGGATAAATTGCTAATATTTATTAGTGATTGGAAACCTCTAATGGATTAATGAAAAAAATGAACGTGATTTAGGGCTTTGATGACAAGATAGCACAAATTATATTAACAGTATTATGAAAGAACTTTAGAGAGGTTACATATAATTATACCTATAACTGTTGTGAATTATCATTATTCAACTCAGTCTGGAACTGGTACAAATTTGAGAGTTCGTGCTAACCAAGGACTTAAGAGCTGTTAAGGTAGCTTCTGAGTATATAGGCAGTTCCAGGTAGGGTGGTTTTTGCAAAGTCAGAATACTCAGGTTTAATCAGTTTAAAATTTCCATGTATCTAGGCATTTCAAGGGCTCCTATTACTACTGGTGAAACCATTTCTTTCTACCAAAATTACTTAACTTCAATTTGCAGAGCACGGTATTGTTATTTTTTCTAGCTGTTTTTCCCCAATTCGTGCATCACCCAGTATTGCAATATCAATAAACCTGACTTTTTTCTTTTCCACAATAGTGATGTCACGCATGTTGTGGGCTAGATGACTTGTGTTTGGATCCAAAAGTCCCACAAGATCTTGACCTGTTCATTTTCAAGAACTTGGTTAATTTGTTGTTCCCAGTAATTTTTGCTGCATTCGAACCTAAAAATCTGGCAAAGCTTCTGATGTATGATTTTGATAACTTTATCATGATGTTGTAGATGAGATTTTAGTACAGCTACTAATAAGGTGATCTACTGTTTCATTTTTCTTGTTGCGTAAGTGTCATTTGCTGTTGTTACTGATATGTTGAATTTTTGCTTCCTTGGAATTGGTCTACAAGACTTGTTCTTGGGCAGCCAAAATGAAGTGTTCAGTTTCTTTCTTCAAGAGCTCAATTCAGGGCAATAATAAGAGGCACAACGATACCATACACCATTAAAAGAAATAAAGAAAAATATGCCCAACAAAATAAATTAGAACAAAGAATCAAGGAATTAGAAACACAGCCACAAAACACCCCAAAAGATTGTAAATTGAAAAATCAGATGATAATAACTAAACACAAATTAAATTTAAT